>JAVCKZ010045447.1:0-18928 GCA_034780755.1 Lepetodrilus elevatus
TCGTAAATTCTAAAAATTCGAACAGCCGCAAATCTAATTATTTTAGAGCGTACGAATAATTAGAGTAATTACGGTATTCATTTAACTAGAGCCCATGTGTTTTTTCAATTAATAAATTACACAGGTGTCAGGGCCCAGTAGATTCTGGTTACCGTATGTACCATCTCCAGCATGTGCAATGGTGCTTTAGCAGTTTTTAACATTTTCACTACATGTATATACAATTCAACGTTGCTGTTTTGGCTTCTACGTCACAAATTTAATTAGCTTAGAAAACCTACTTTTTAGACATGCTCAAGTTTTTCATTGAGTATAAGTTTTTCATTAATAAATATGGTACCGTATCTAACGGACTCTAGTAAATTCTATTTAATTCTTGTTTATTCTCAAAACTACTGATCTCAAGATTTATCCGATATTTCAGCAGTTAAAGGCATAATATCACAGATATTTATGGTTATTTGGGACTATTTTTTAGCTATAAGTATAACGGCTAAGTACATTCACTTGACATACATAAAATCATGTTTGTACTTCCAAAAACCCTTCCACCGCTGTATGGTAAACAAATATCCAATGCAACCCCCTGTATTCTACTGATAGACAACCTGAATATGGTCATATTGATATTTTCTTCATTATGTATATGCAATGGGACATAACTCAGTGGTACGACTAAAACACAATTAGTCTCAGATCGAAATTCATTTGTCCATTATCCAGGTCTATCAACTGTGATATTATGCCTTTAATCATTGGGTGTAAAAATCCATCACAATGATATGACATGGATAAGCATGCTTTCTGACCTACATTACATGTGGTAACAAAGGGACTCACCATTTTCTTGCCGCCACTCACAAAGGCTGGATGTGTGAGTAAGATATCTATGTCGCCACTCGCTGTAGCTCCTTTATATCAAAGTAAACAAGAAGCTGTATATTAGAATGTTTGAGACTTCCATAGACCTATTGTCTATGGAACCAAATACATTTGGAAATCACTACGGTACCTTACGGTATATATATTTAGAAAATATCAAGGATTATTTTTATTTATTTATTTTTTAATAAATTGTGGTTTAGAACTAATTTAAAGATTCTTTCCCCCATATCACAGGTTGTCAGATTATGGCAGGAGGAAACCAGCACCATCCATATTGCTGAAGGTTGCAGTAAACCTGTAAGCACTGGCTGGTGTCATCGTTCACATTTCTCGACATCAACATCAGGCTGGTTTGATAGCATGACTATTAACATGTCGTCTTCGGGACTGCCATCCATTATGATTTCACATTAAAAATGTACAAGTAAGTGCACAAGTAAAGACACAAGCGCTTGCAAGCGGCTGACGTTTACTAAGCTGCTTACTAAGCAGCTTGCAAGCTCATTTAGCCCTTTTCAAAATTGATTTCTTCACTCATGATTGCGGCTGGTTTGCCAGAAGTTGTTGTTTGAGATTACTAAACATGTACTGGTATGGATAAAATGAAAATTTCAAATTTGCACCAGGTCATAATAACACCTGAATAAAGGGATGTAGCACGGTGGTAGAATGTTGTGACTTCAGAGCCAAAGGTTCCAGGTTCAAATCCCACCCCAGGGGCTCGACATCGATGTTTGCAAAGTTATCTTTCTGACATGATATTAATAGGATGCACTATCTGTAGAGTTATCATCCTTGGTCTTGTCAGTACCAGCCAGTGTTCACAGGTTTACTGCAACATTCAGTGCTACGGATGTTGTGGGTTTCCTCCTGCCCTAAACTGACAAGTTGTGATATTAGTGAAAGATTCTAGAAAGCGACTAAATCCCAATTTAAAAAAATAATAATAAAATAAACCACAGGAATTGAAGCATTCATAAAATCTCTCCAAATGAATATAACAATTGAAAATACATGTACATATTTGTTAGTATTCTGCATGAGAAGAAATATATGTCATAAATATCAAAATATTACTTTGAAATAATAAATTGGTACTCATTCTGTTTGGTTTTAATTACACGTACCTCTTCTGAAGCTGCCGCAAACCTTGGCTGTATATTCCGAATCCACAGCCTTGATCTCACCTACAGACAGGTCCTACACAGCAATACATCATTATCCATTAGTCATCATCATCATCATCATCATCATCATCATCATCCATCATCTAACAAGGTGTGTGTGCGTGTACGTGCGTGTGCGTGTGTGTATTGTCCTATTGCAAAATATTTCATAATCAATTTCTAATTACCGGTAGGTAATTTAAAAGGAATCGTACACATAGGTGATTTTATCTCAATTTAACTCAAAGGGAAATTACATTTTCCAATAATTCAAAGTGAAACGACTAGATTTTCTTAGAATTCAAAGTGAAACGACTAGATTTTTCTTAGAATTCAAAGTGAAACGACTAGATCAGTTGATGCATCAAAGATAAGATAATTAGCGGAACGTTCCCTTTATTCATAAATATGATTTCTCTTATTATAACTATCGAGTATTGGGTGGATAAATCAAGTGTAAGTAGTCTCAGCTAGAAATCTTTTGTCCATAAAACATGACAATAGAAAACACATTAGTGGTGATAAACATGTTTAGCAGGAGTATATATAGTGTTTACAATATTGTGCAATAAATATTGTGTTACAGCCACTTGGTTATTAGTTTTATGCATTATTTCTAACATATAGGGATATCAAGATATCATATATCCTAGTATAGACTAATTTCATTTGGGAACAGACTTTAACCGGCAACCTATTGTTGGACAACCCTATCACAACATGACGGTAAAGGTATCGCATAAATGAGTGAGTGTACTACACCACTGTATCGCTGGGTATCGCTGGGTGAGTGAGTGTACTACACCACTGTCAAATGATGAATAGTTAAGTCAATAGTGTGTACCTGTAATTCCACCATCTCTTCTCTAGGGATTCTCTTCTCAAAATCTTCAAAGTGTCTGAAATAAGAAATCAGGCAAATACACATTATATAAACATAAAAGTAAATTTGGGAGAGGGTAGCTTAATTATAATCAAGAAAGATAAATAAGATGATTCGGACTAGGCACATGATTTGTTTTATGGAATAAAATATGCACAATGTTGAATACAATGATCGCGATTCATTTAAGGCAACTAGTCGACTTACTACTCGACTATACGAAACGACTAGTTGATGAGGAAAATCTGGTAGTCGTTTTAGACATACATTGTACAGGTTTTACCCGGTATGTATGCATATATGATAAGCTGTGATATGAGTAAAATAATCCTTAAAGTGGTGACCCAGTTATTTATGTTTGTTTTTTTAAATTGGGGATTAAATCTGATTTCAAGATTATTTCACTGATATTACAGCTTGTCAGACAGTGCATCCTGTATCAATAGCACGTATTAAAAGTAACTTTTATGAAGACTGATGTCGGGCTCCTGAGGAAGGGATTGGAACGCGCACCTTTGGCTACTACCCGCCAACCCAGATTTATGACAAAAATAATGATAGGATTAGATTTCTGTAATCTAGAAGTGCAGTTAATCTTTGCTTAGTAATACTTGCCAGTAAATGCTCTGAATAACAATTGAAAAGCATACTTCTGGAATAGGCCAAAGGAATTAAAACTAGTGCAGCACAACTTTACAATATGACAACACAAAATAGTTCAAGGATAGTTGCAGTTTATTCAATTTTGTTGGTGTATGTGGATCTTTGCAACACTATCCTGAATAAACCTAACTAATCTTGTGCATTAATCTTGAGTACTTATGGAGTTTAACGTTGCTGTGGGAATCTTTCTGGAGTTTAATGTTGCTGTGGGAATCTTTCACCCATTTGCGACGTATATTAATTTTAAAGTATCATTTCCCCTGTAAATTAGTCTACAGCAAGGGAAGTAAAGCCAAAACTAGACAACTGCCCGGGTGTACCTTTGGTGCTCAAGTACTAATTAGGTTTCAAATGCTATTTAAAAAAAGATGTAATTGGGGTTTAGAGTCACTATCAAGATTATTTCACTTATATCATAACATGTCAGTTTAGGGCAGGAGGAAACCTGCAACATCCGAAGCACTGAATGTTGCAGTAAACCTGCGAGCACCGGCTGGTACTGACAGACCAAGTATGCTATCACTCTTAACCCTCTCCCTGCTGGATTAGGCACAAGCACTGCTCATTTGGGCATATTTGGTTGCCTTCAGCAGGGAGAGGGTTAATCAAGGATGATATCTACAGATAGCACATACTATCAATGTCGAGACAGAAATGTAACTTTCACAAACATTGATGCCAGGCCCCCATGGTTGGCTTTGAATTTGGGACCTTTGGCTCAAATGCTGTTATTTTAGAGGATATCTGTTGCTTTTATCAGCTGTTTATATACATGTCTTTCTTCTGAAATGATCTATTTGTAGTTCTGCACCATTCAACATAGCAGATATTGTGGGTATTCCTCCTACAATAAACTGAAGCCGTAATTATAAGTGAAAAGCGTCATTATACTTACTTGACGCCTATTTTCTGTGAATGATTAAGTTTATCTGTGTTTTTTCTCAAATCTGAAAAAGAAGAGAAAATATGACTACCAATTTCCAACAGGGCTCTACCAAATTGGCCTTTCTTAATACTTATTTATTTGGATGTGGTGAAAGTTTCATTTTGATATCTGTGCAGGTCACAATGAATAAGTATTAAGAATCCTGAATGAAGATATTAAAAACCAAATTATGGTTAACAATGACAAACTATTCTATGTTCACTGTCAATTTACCTTCAACTGTCTTGATTCCCTCCGCGACAAATTTATGAGCTGCTGCAGGACTATGAAGAAGAAAAGCAGAATTAGAAACAGCTTTAGAAGGACTCAGACGACACCAATCTGAAACCCTGTTCACATGCAGACATCTACTCACATAAGCATTTTCTTATGGTATTGTAAATCACGAAATGAATGCGTCACTAATTTAATGTGACCTCTAGATTTTAGACGTAAATGTGACACCAATAAAATGCGAACGGCCATGTTTGTTCATCAGTCTTACCTTTAATGCGCAGCAATTAAATGCGACAATACGGCGGTCGCATTTTTTGCATTAATATTCTGCTCGCGTTAATTTCATGATTTACAGTATATAATCTATAGCATAATGATAATCACAAACCACCAGTATACTTCACAGCGGTTGTGACAAACGCGTAATACAAAAGAAAAAAAGGTTATTGATGTGCTCTTTCATCTTTGTCTTTGATACACACATGCATATTCTGCATGTATTTGAATCTCGGAGCCGGCGTTTAGAAAGTGCCACTCACCTCAATGCCAGGAATAGTATCAAGTTGATGACTGATAGCATTGTACAGGCTGAAATACAATGAAACTGAATTAATATTTAAAATATTTAATATGTGTGGTGCTTAGCCAGATAGCTCACTGAATCACATAATCTGTTGACACTGTTGAGGACCTATATATACAGTGCTCCCTCGATATAACGCCTTTCGATGCACCGCGGATTCGGATACAACGCAGGGTCCAACGTGGACCCCATTTAATATAACGCGGGTATTATATAATATAATTGATATAATGCGGGTATTATAACGCGGGTGGCATGTCATGGACCCCAAATTCAGCATTATATCGAGGGAGCACTGTAGTTGATTATCAAGTATTGCCTAAGTACAATACATGTCATAGCCGTCTTGTATAAGCCCAAGTACATTTCAACTGGTTCGGAGAAATCATGATCTTGGAAACTGCGTATACATGACGCGATAGCTGCTAGTGGCTAAGCACATCGCATTTGATCGTGAATGGAATATGGAATTTATGGTAGCATTTAATTTTTGTCTTATTTAGTTTTAATTATATAACCTTCCAATTACAAGGAAGCACCGGTGATCCTTGGGGATCTAGAGGGTTAATTAATTTAATTGGATATTTTCATAGAAAAATTGAATTTATTTTCTATGTGGAAGGAATTTCTTCAGTCGCGTGGTAACGTGTAACTGCTTTGTGTGTTTCCAGCTACTCTTCTTGTAGCAGTCAACCAAGTAAGAAAAAGCTGCAAGGCAAGGAATATGAGCTTTTGGGAATATGGTAAGTTACAAATCATAATTATAAAATATTGTTTTAAAATTTACGTAACGATTTTGTCATGAAATAGGATCATCCAGCCTATCGATGATTCAGTTTGTATCAGTCTTGCATTCAGTTGAAAATCTTATTAGATGTGCTTTAACCTTCTCCCTGCTGGTACAGCCCTTTGGGGCATCTCTGGTTGACTCCAGCATGGAGAGGGTTAAAAGACCTGACACGAGTACCACAGTTTGTTTCTTGCTTGCGGACCGCAGACTTGTATGTAATGTTAAGACGGACATGTAGCATGGTGGTCTAGAGGTAACCAGTCTGCCTCATAAACCGAGAGGCCCCTGTTTTGTGACCTATCTAACACCATCATGTAGCACTCTTGAGCAAAGTGCTTAGAACCACTGATCAGTTACAATTTTCGAATATATCGAACAGCTAAAAGTAAGAAATTAACTATATTCTCCTGTTATTATTAGAGTAATTATGGTAGCGCTATTAGTAAGTATTCGAGTATGGATTTGGTATAATATAGATGCACTCTTTCTTGTTATTGACATGCCGGGGTCTGTTACAGTGAACCACGGCAGTGACCCCAACGTGACCGTGGTACTGTTGGAGGATATGGCAGCTGTGATGGGCATCGGCATCGCCGCGGGATGCATGGGCATCACCCACTACACCGGCAACCCCTTCGCCGACTCCATGGGCTCCATGCTGATTGGTGGACTGCTCGGGGGCGTGGCCATGTTCATCATCTCCACCAATACAGACGCCCTGGTTGGAAGGTCAGCAAATTTGATACCTCTCGTGGCCAAATTTTTGTTTGATCTCTTGTGTGCTTCATCATGTATGTGTGAAAGATTCCTGCAGTGACGTAAAACAATAGCACACTCACTTGTGTGCTACTTTAGAATTGTCAAGGGCCTATATTGCATGGGTGAAAGTATTCCGGATTTTCCAGGTTTTTTTCCTCGGTCTCGAAGGGTTGTCGAAGTCATTTATATTCTCAGGAAAGGCAATTTTAACCCTTTAAAATCTTTCTTTTTTCCCCAGGTTTTTCAAAATGTTCAATTTCCCCCCATGCTATTGCCAAGTCTTGTTTCTGCTACTGTTGTGTCAGGATCTTCTATTGGATATTGTTGTCGTCGCCTATGGGTGAGATATTCCCGCAGTGACGTAAAACATTAATTAATTAATTAATTCATTCATAAAGGCGCTGCCCATTTTTGTTTGTGTGACACCCATTGCGTTGTACGTTTCAGGTCGATCCCCAAGTACGTGCAACAGAAGATTAGTCAAGACCTTGAGAGTGATCGAATGATCAGGTTAGTTATGATTGGGGATAGGTCAATTGTCTCCTATCTAATTATTTTTGACTAAGGATGAAAAACATAAATTAGAATAAGTTAGCAATGACCATACACATCTAAAAAATATAATGAGCATTTTTGTTTTTCTTTTCACAATCTTGTATTATTTTTAAAGTACACCTTCATAAAATTCACACAGACAGCTGAATTCATCGTGAATGGGTGAAAGATTCCCGCAGTGAAGTTAAACTCCATATATTCACTCACTGACAGCTGAAGTGGTATCCTGGGTTGTATGATCTTCATGGAGTTGAGAAGGTAAAGTGAGTGCTTACTGACGGTCGTCATCTGTCGTCAGGTCTCTGCATGACGTGAAGGCCACACACATGGGAGGAGAGGTCCGCTTCAAGGCCGAGGTGGACTTTGACGGCAAGGAAATCACTCGCGCATATCTGTACAAGCTGGATTTGGAACAGTTATTGGCCGTGAGTTATCTCCCCTTTCCATATTAAATGACCTTAGGGTTGCTGGATTTGTGGCTAGCCGCTTTGAAAGATGCACACACATGTCACATGACATGCAAATCAAACGACCTGACTGACTTTTCGTACGCCCAAATGCACCAGTCACCAGATATTGGTGCGAGCGGCCAAAGTCGGCTAAACGTTTGCAGGATCGCTTGCAAATAAAGCAAACTTAACTGCTGGAAGTCCCGACAATTGGGCACGCCAAACACGGCAAAAGAAAAACGCCACTATTGACTAAGTAGTTACCATGCTGTAAAATGCATGTTGTTCAATGTTTAATAAATAAATCTATTATCAATCCGACAATCTGATTGGTTCACGTGACCCCAAAACATTGCGTTCATACTTCGATGAACGAAATTTCCTTAGGCCACAGGTGCTTGATTGACAGTTTACCGGTCACTGCTAATGTCAATATCAAATATTATTGCGCTGCGCCTGCAAGTTAAATTATTAAATATAAACGCTTTTGTTATTTCAGACTACCAATTTGTTACGTAATTTATTTATACAAATTTATTCATTTATTTTACGTTCATCGAGGTAAGAACGTAAAAACCGATGTGTTTCGCGGATTCATACAGTTTGCACATAATTTTTTAACGTTCATACCTCGATTAACGTAAAGAAAATGACAGTCAATCCTTAATTATTTTGCACATTATGACTGTCAGGAGATGCGAGAGCTGCAGAAGGTGGAGGACGTGGAGGGCTTCATGCTGGTCCATGGAGAGAAGATCATCGACATGCTGGGCGAGGAGGTGGACAGAATCGAGAAGAAACTCAAGGTACGCCAAGTTACGTGGGTGAAAGATTCCCGCAGCGACGTTAAACTCCATATTCACTCATTGTTTGTGAACTACAGTGTTTTTGTGTGGATGTTGGAAGTTGTCCTTGACAAAATGTTTCACAGGAACTGATCTGCAAATGTTCACAGGAACTTATTTATCCTTGTTATTATAGTACAAGTGATATTTGAGGCCATTTAATTATTTCAGTCATATTTATTAAAATTGAGTTGATTATTCTATTCAATTATTTATGAGTTTTATAATTGTTTACACTGTTAAGCTATACATTTTTATCTTTCAGAAAAAGTATCCAGAGTTGCGACATGTGGATTTGGAAGCATTATGAGAATACATGGGAGATAACTCTTGTGATATATTATTAGACAATGTACAGAATCATTAAGTTATCTTTCCTTAGTTGAAATGTCATCAGGGCTGTTGCTCAGCCAACACATGGTAGTACTAGCCTTTGAGCCCGTAGTATTTTGTAAGAAATAGTATGAAATCCCAAAGCATAAAGTGAATGGACTGCGCACATGTACAACTAGGGCGTGTTCAAAGAGACAAGCACTGAGTAAGCCGCTTAGCTAAACTGGTCCCCTGTCCCATGTACGGTCCATGCGACTCGTGAGATGGTGGCGAGTTTGGTAAGCCGCTTGCGTGTTTGAACGACCCCCAGGATTTCCTGCTGTTTTCCTATGAAATCGTTTAGCCAGCCACTACTTTATAGAAAGGTACCATAGTGTAGCGATAAGTAGTGGAGCCTGAACGCAGCCCTGTGTTATTATATATAGAGGACGCTTGTTTTAAAATGTTAATTTATTGTTTTTGCGATGAACAACATATGGCATTCTCCACTCAGTCACAAGACAATAGAATAAGAAATTAGCCTCAAATCTATGTGCAATTAATGTATACTACAAATTATCCATATGTAATTAAGACATGTAAATCTACGGGAGTATATGACACTGCCAATGTGTGTGATTATGAAACTATCTGTGACAAAGCAGAGGGATATTTGGAGCAAAATGTTTGCAGTTATGGAGTGAACTTAATCCAATGTTAATTATATCTGCATATCCAATGTTCCAGATAATAATTGTGAAGCGTGTCATATTTATTGTTATATATGAATATGTTTGTGTTGAAACTGAATGTGAATTATGAAAATATTTGTTACCAGTCTTGAGCATTTGGAGTGCTATGCATTTGTCATAATACAATGTACAACTTGTGCTTTCCTTAAATGTGCTGTATGACATCAGTGAAAAGAGCTACCTGAGTTAACTACCTGCTAACCGTGACCACTCAAATGTGTCGCAAATGGGTGAAAGATTCCTGCAGCGATGTTAAACTCCATAATCACTCGCCACCAGAGCATATGAATCTCCTAGGTTTTACAATTCAAGGATGAGAATCTTATGCTTATCTGCAGGTTTTGAGGCACCAGGGTTGATCTCGTAAACTTTGCCTTCGTGATCCCGGCTGGTTCAGCTGAAAACACAATTTCCTGTTCTCATCCATGAATATATTCCTGAATATATACTTTGATTATTGGAGCATTGGACTCGCAATCCAGAATCTCGAGTTCGAAGCCTAGGATTGGTAGGTCCTGTGACACATGCTTGAATTTGAAAGTCACTACTGTGCTGTGAGACATCTCAGTCATTTTGCGGACAGAAATTATGTAGCAGATTACGATTTCAGAGATAATTCAAAAACATGTTTCCATGGTCGGTTATTGGCTTTACAAGAACCTCTAGTTATCAATATGGCTAGTCAGTGTTTTCATTATCGTGTTATTTCATATTTATCACATCTCGCGTAAAATACAGTAAATAAATTGACTTGTATGCCATCATTTTGATAATTCAGCACATATATTTACGATTTATATAATAATATAATGTATTAACAAATACCAAGTACTCATTCCATGGGTGAGTCATGTATATGTTAAGTAAGATGTTACATACCTACAGTGCTCCCTTGATATAACGCCCTTCGATGCACCACGGATTCGGATACAACGCGGGGTCCAACGTGGACCCCATTTTTTCTCTAATTATATTCGTTGATATAACGCGGGTGGCATGTCATGGAGCGTTATATCGAGGGAGCATTGTACCTACGGTATTTGTGAAATAGCTGAAATAATGTTGAAAGTGATGTGTTGCAAGAAGCAACCAATCAGTGTCTTTGTACTATTGCCATGACAAGATGATTCAGCCAATGAGTGCACTTCTGTACCAGGACAAAGTCTACAGCAACTGTGAGCAATAAGTTTTATTGGAACTAATTTTATACGTTGACGACCTTGTTAACATTTCCAGTCATATGTTTGATTGATTGATGTTTTCTTACACTGCATGTGGTTTAAGTTTGTTGTTTTGTGTTGCTGCATATCAGATGTGCATCATTACCCGACATTTTTGTTACAGTTTAATATGTTTATCGAAAATTGTTTCGTTATTCATCAAGAGGGTTTCGTAATTGAAAGAGAGAAAAGATGGGTACGTCTTTATTAAAATTTGTCATGTATGGGTGAAATATTTCCACTGACTTTATTAGAATATAGTATATTAACTCCCAAATATAAATATTTCTGGGACCAACACAGAAAAGTACTTTCTGCATAATTTTGAGAATATACCTGCAAGTTTGTCGAATAGCATGTACATTCCACATGAGTAGCTGACATAATGTGTACATCATACTACACTCGTATTAACAGTAGTTAATGTACCGTATTCGAGGTATTAAACGCCCTGCTCCAATAAACGCCCCCCCCGTAACTATTTTAATTAAATTAAATTTAAATTAAAAAATAAATAAAAATTAAAAGAAATTATAAAAATATTTCTCAAAGAGATTTAATGCTGGAATTTGGGAAATTCTTTCATGCCAATATTCTATAGACTACTATTTGTGATCCAGGAAGTTTTTTTGATATAAATATTGTTGTTTAAAAAAAATATATAATAATAATTAATTTTCGTTTTTTTTCATACTTTAATAAACGCGATTCCCCCCCCCCCTCCCAAGTCAATGCTTGTGTACCAATAGATTTCATTCTAACATTGTCAGATTAACTCTCTCTCTCTGCTGGATTAGACACAACTGTTTGACATTTCTAGTTGGATAGGGTTAACAAGTAGACATTACCTACTCTCTCTTTCACAATGATCTATCGGCATTGAATTATACATATATATATATATATAAACCTGCTGCTTCTATTTTGATTACCAGTTTCATACTTTAATATTGTGTACTTTATAGAGGATTGGGTAATTATTTAGACCGACATGTTACACCACTCGATGTCTACTTAAAGTTTAGCAAGTACGAAACAAATCTAAATGGACACCTTTTGGATAAAGCTGGGCTGTGTTCAGGCTGCAATACTTATTACTACAACGTGCTACATAGCACTATGGTAGTCGTTCAGACAACACTGGTAGTACTACTTTTTACCTCAGCTCAAAGCCTGTGGTGTTTTGTAGGAAATAGTAGGAACACACAAAGCATGAAAGGTATGGACTGCATGCATGCACAAACCGATTTCCTGCTATTTTCCTATGAAATTGTTCAGCCAGACACTACTTTGTAGAAAAGTAGCATAGTCTAGTGTAGTGTAGAGAAATGTATTGCAGCCTGAATGCAGCTCGGGCACCTCCTCTAACCTGTGACTGCTCTATTATCTGAAGCTACTTGTAGGATTAAACTGAAATTTTGTGTACATAATGTTGAAGGCATTAATATGTTTATTAATAGTGAAAGAAATATCTCTCTGACATACATTTGTGTAGTTTATAGGTGATAGGATGTAAATACCTTCATTATTTTTGCCTATGCATGTTACAAGTACCATCCAACGTTGCTTTCATGTACATGTACTAACATTTTTTTCTTCTTCTAATAATAAGAGTAATATTAATAATAATCGCAATTATATCAGAAATCTTTCACATGTATAGTGATAAGTGTGCATGTATTTAATGTTTCTTAATACAAAATTATTCAGTTATATTATTTTCACAATATTATTAATTTAAATGAATAGCTTTAAGTAGAAAAGATATGCTTTGTTTTAACTGATATGTTTGAGACACATTATCGTACACATCTTCTTTAAATGTTAAACTGTGATATTATTGATGCCCTATGTTATAGGAATATTACAAATATATGTAAAACCATCTCATTCTTACAGCTAAATACTGGTAGTTACCGTATACCTAGTCTGTACCTGTATTATTAGTCAGTACAGAAACTGAATCTGTGCACATGTTTAGAATGCCTTTTGTGTGCACATCGTGAATCTGGAAACGTCTGTAATCCCTTACAAAATGCTGAATAAATACTAATGAAATGATGTCCTATTTTTATTGTTTGTTGATTTTTATATTTATTATTTCTTTTTTTTCCCTTTTCATTTCTATATTATGGTACAGCGCTTACAGAAACGGGAATTCTATTGGTTGAGCAGCAATATCATATGAATAATGGCATCTTGAACAACTCTAGAGCCTCAACTCAAATAAAGAAATGGATAACATACATGCGCACACGCACACACACACATACACACACACACACACGCGTGGGCGTACATGCACACACACACACACACACACACACACACACACACACACACACACACACACACACACACACATTCAGACACTTACATGTTGACATGTTGTCAAATGTTTTTAGGATTAAAACTAATTCTATATTTTAGATGTTGTATACATTTTGTTTTGCTAGGTATGAAATTGTATGTTGGTGATTTTACTTGGCAATCTAAAATTATATGCAGTAAAAAATGTGGTTATACAATTAATTTTGGGATAGATTTAGATCTATGTTATTTTAAAGAAACTGTCAAATTAAATACATGTATAACAAGATTAATAAGCTTATATTTGGTCAGAATAAGACTTTGCGTTGGGCCAGAAATATTCACTGTAGGGGCCGAATTGACAATGGTTCGAAACCAAGCTACGAATGAAAATAGGTACGAATCTGTTAGAATATTCAATCGGAACATACAACCTGATCTTGAAGACCTCGTCAGGTGCGTGTCAAACACGTAGCGCTCGTGAGTGCAGCGCTCTTTGAAACTAACGGGATCCGAATCCGAAAGTAGATCATTGTAAATAAATGGCCGCTCTGGAAATTATCACCCAGAAGGTTCCGTTGGGAGGAAACCAGACGGAAGTAAACGAAGCCTGTTATTGAAAGTACGAGTGGATGTTTAGATGCTGAGGTAGATTCACTACATAGTCTTGATTGCAGTTCAATCGTGCACTTATCTGCAGAGGTTCCACATTAAAAGAATGGAAATTCCCGCGCACTTAATTAATCAAAGACAGATGTCACTGTCAGCAATATGTTTATCCTGCTTACGTCATATGCATGTATGTCTCTTGTCAGTATCAATTAACATAGACGTGTAACACTATTACCAGCTCTACTCTACGGTGGAACTTTCACTGGAATAAGGAAGGTATCACTATTGTCAATCTTGGCCCATGTGATTTTAGAGTTCTTTGTTAAGTTGGGTGCATTGTTCAGTCGTTATATTGACAAGTAATACATATATGCGTGTGTTTGTGTGTGTGTGTGTGTGTATGTGTGTGTGTCCGTTTGGTACCCAGTTTATATCGAAATATACCCAGACATACAAAAAATGTACGACATGGTCCTATATAAAAATAAATAAATAATACATGATTATGGATGTATAAAGAGTTCATTTTGAAAGTATTCTAGAATATTTGAATAGCATAGGCTACAATATTCACATATTGTAATGAGTCTAATGACACCACAGCTGTAAATCCAAAGTATATAGGACATTTCATGAAGGACATAAAGTTGATATTAAAATAAATAGAACATCGTGTCACTTTCACAGTTTGCCATAAACCTGACGAGTAAGATGTTTACGACATAGGCTAGCACGAGAGTTCAGAAACCTGGTTACATATTGATAGAACGGAAACCTGGGTACACTTCGATACCCAGGGTACACTTCAATACCCAGGGTACACTTCGATACCCAGGGTACACTTTGATGGTGCCCAGATCGAGAGTGACCCTATCAGCTGTACTAAATGCCCAGCCCCTGAGCATTAAACGTAGTACAATTTATACAGCTCCAGTCTGGCATGATGTTGCATGAATTATCTCCGTCCGTCTAATGTATATCTGATGCTAATGTAATTAGATATCCCTGGCCATGACTGCATTAAGCAAACAAAGCATGCAGCGCAAATACCCGGTACTGCTTGTACCCTAGTTAACTCAAGTGGGATGCTTATATCAATACACTGTGCCTAGTGTTGTGAATACTTGAATTTGGTTGTAAATTGGTCGAGTAATGAAACTGTATAGCTGAAAATCTATTTCAATATCATTATTATTATTGTATGCAGGGCTCCAGACTAACATTTTGAGTTACTTGCCCGCAGAGCAAGTCAGGGCAAGTAGCAAAGGCATCAAAGTTGCAAAATGTTAAAAAGTAGGTTGCCCGCAGTGCAATCCCCTGTATGTCGGGCATATGTTAGTCCAGAGCCCTGCACCTGCTATTCAAGCTGTATCATACAGGCATGGCAATTTCTTCTGGTTTAATTATCCTGGGGTGGATTTATTTGCACTGGACTTGGCTTGTGGCCCCCAGACCCCGAGCTTGTTTTGTGCCAAGTCCAGTGCAAATAAATCCACCCCAGGATAATTAAACCAGAAGAATGAGGTGTAGTCATTATTTTGAAGTGTACATAAAATGCTCGTCCTGCACGTTTGTCTTTGTACCTGCAGAGTCTGAGCCGGCTGTAGACTGGGACTGCGACACGTGTCTAGTACAGAACAAAGCCCAGGCCTCGAAGTGTGTGGCCTGTGGGACCTCCAAACCCGGTCCACCTCCACAGCCACCAACACCTGGTAAGTAGCCCCATACAGCCCCGCAGTCGTCGCATATTTGTGAAATATTCTTGCAATTACGCAAAACAATAAATAAAAAAATAGAAGAAGTCCTTGCAATGGTCCTGAGCTTCAAACTCGTCCACAGGGACCTGGCATCAATGTTTCATTTGCAGTTGTAGTAGGGTGCTGTTTTTACTGCTGTGATGCAGTAGTTATCATTCACTCACTCTGTACCAGCCAGTGCTTGCAACACTCAGTGTTATCAGAGTTTCCGTAAGCTAGCAAGTTTTAATATAATTAATTGTGAAATTTTCTGGAAAATTACTGAGAATCCCGAAGATTATTTTTTACTGTGTAGCAAGCATCAAACCACAAACATCACAGAAAATCTACACATTTGCCCCAACATTTGAAAATGTACTACCGGCATTTGTAAATTCACTGATGCTCGTTCACTGAACATTTAGTTGTTGCAAATTGGTGAACTATTCCCCACAGCGACAATAAACTCCATAATCGTCATTCATTTCCGTCTATGATTTAGAAATATTTTACAAATCATTAATCTAAGTATGTTATTTACAGTTACGACAGCGACCTCTGACCTGCTGTCCAAGTTCAAGCCTCCATCTGGAAGTTGGACCTGTGACACGTGTTTGATACAGAACGGCAGTGACATTTCCAAGTGTGTCGCGTGTGGCAGTACCAAGCCGGGGGGATCAGCATCAAGTAAGTCATAAGTAACACATGCAGTTTATAATTTTATGCATAAATACGCTGATTTATTTATCGTGTGGTCGATTTATTTGACCAGGACGTGCCTAGGGACAGCCTCCACACCCGGACCTGTTTTCCTGCTGAAATCACAATTGTCTTGCCATACCCGAGTGTTACCATTGAAATGAAAGCAACATTTACTCAATAGCAGCTCAAAGGCTTAATTGTACATTTCCGCGTCTTCATTGCGAGATGCAAGTTTGGACATTGACTATTTTTTAAACAAATTGGATTAGAGAAAATTACCCTTTTTGAGGAAATGTAGTTTAATTATTATACATGTCTTTTCCTCCAGCTTCCAGTGGTGGTTCCATTGGTAGTGGTCGGCCAATTAGTGCATCGATGTTCAAGTCCAGTGGTGCGTGGAATTGCGACACATGCTTGGTCCAAAACAAGTCTGAGCACGACAAGTGTGTCGCCTGCCAGACCCCCAAACCAGGTGCAAGCAAATCAGGTGAGTTTGTTGAAACCGGGTTTGCTCTACTAGGCTTGAAAATAGTCAAAGTGACCCTCGATGCAAAGTTCTGAAAGATTTCAACAGTGATAGATAAGTAATAAATACATTTGGCTTAATTTGCTCTTAATACTGCATTATTTGTGATCCTTTGCAAAATACATTTTAGAAATCATTTGGGTTTTGAGTCTGATACAGATATCAAGCCTATCCGCGTCCAACGATATATTATGTTGGCATGGTGGTATTCTCAACATTGATGACATTTTGTCATTGTTTGGCTGTAATTTCGGTATGCATGTTATTTTTAGGTACAAGTGGAGGATCGCTCAGCTCTGGTCAGCCAAGTCTTGCGTCGATGTTCAAGTCGACCGGCTCATGGACCTGCGACACCTGTATGATACAGAACAAGTCTGAAGATAATAAATGTGTTGCTTGTCAATCAGCAAAGCCTGGATCAAGTAAAACAGGTACTGCACCTTATCTCAGTTGTAGGATCAACTCCACAGAATTGCTTCTAATATTTGGTGCTTATTTTTACAGATATTAAACTACTTGTATAAGCTGTACTGTGTCCTGAATGTATTTTCTAATCGTTATTTTATTAGATCATCACGTATGGCTGAAAGATTCTCTCTGTGTCGTAAAACTAATTCCAATTTGTAATTTTCTCCAGGAAGTATCGTCCCGTGTAAGTGAGACATTCTTGCTGCAAAGTTGCACAATAAATCAGTCATTCAAGGAAGCAATTTGGTTAATTTCAACCTTTTTCTCGTTCAGTTTCAGGTAATTCTGAAAGCAAGCCACCCGCCAAGATCAGTGCTGATGGCTTTAAAATCAGTGGAGGGCTGACTTTTGGTAGTTCTACATCGGGCAGTATAGCTGCAGAGGGCTTCAAGTTAGGATCATTCTCCAACTCCAAAGCTAGTTTTGGAGGCGCTGGTTTCTCTCTAGGCAGCCAAGGGTTGACCTTCGGACAGCCTGTCTCCTCCAAGACCGACTCAGTAACCTCCCCTTCTAATGACACTGCTGTGACGCCACCAGGGGACAAAGCCAGTAAAAGTGACACTACAAGCGCGGCAACTAGCAGTGCCCCTCAAACTTCTGTTCCTGTTGGATTCACATTTGGAGCTGTGTCGGAAAATAAGCCGGTTCAGGAATCTGAATCTGAATCAAGTGCTACTACGAGTGCGGAAGCCGTTAACGGTCCTTTCAAATCGAACGCTCACCAAAGTGGATCTTCTGGTTTTGTGTTTGGTGGAAAGCTTCCTCCGGAGACTGGTAAAAGTGTGAACAGTGACACAGACGCTGCTAAGCCAGGCTTTCAGTTTGGACAGAAGTCCGACGCCGAGAGTAAGACGCCGGGTAATGTAATCGGAACACCCGCCACGACGTCCAATGCTTTTAGTGTAGGAACAAGCGCAGAGGGGAACACTGGTTTCAGTTTTGGTAATACTGCCAGCACCAAGACCGACACTTCGAAAACAGAATCGTCAGGTCAGTATTCTGTTGTTTAAATTAGATGCGTACAGTAAAAATATGAAATGTTATCTTTCCTTATTTTGTCCTAGCCCGACCTGGGTAGTAAGACCATTGTAATGGTTCTGTATACTAAATTATTCGAACTGGATTCAGTGCAGTGGTAGAACGTTGTACTTCGGAGCCAAAGGTTCCAGGTTCAAATCCTGCCCAGCATCAGTGTTCGCGGAAGTTACCTTTCTGATGCGATATTGATATGATGCAAGTAGTCTGTAGAGTTTATCATCCTTGTTCTTGTCAGTACCGGCCAGTGTTTACAGGTTTATTGCAACATTCAGTGCTATGGATGTTGGGAGTTTTCTCCTGCCCTAAACTCGTGATATTAGTGAAAGATTCTAGAAAGCGACTAAACCCCAATTTAAAAAACAAACTTAATTATTAATTTTTAATCTGAATAAATTAGCATGTAAATATATACATCATTTAAATACAATATAATGGTTTTTTCTTTTCGTAACTTATCCAGTCATCACTTTTGCATATTTCCTCTCTTAATAAAGAGCTATATCAGAGTGGGA
>JAVCKZ010045558.1:0-34661 GCA_034780755.1 Lepetodrilus elevatus
TGTCAAATATCCAGTAAAGATAGAGACTTGAAAGTTGGCACACACTTAAAGCTATACATTCTGCAGAGGTACACATGAAGTTTAGCTTTATTGAACAACAACATTTGATTCTAGGGCAGCATAACATAAGCAAAACTGATGTGAACCCATTATTGTAAAAAAGCCGACAGTAAATAGATATCCCTGGTTTATATGTACTATCCATGGCTCGCGGAGCCCGACATAACATTGCTACATTGCCCTTATTATTTGCTAGTTTCTATGCATCTTGGTCCCGTGTGATACGTTCTCGTGATACAGTCAATCCCGCGCATACAGAGTAGACGTGTCTACAAAACAGTGCGCAAACATGTAAGGGTACCGCATTACGGCATTCATCTCTTCGAATGGCGATGTTGCGGAGATGTGAACAGGAACAAAGCCAGGCCCTGTGACCCTTCAGCAGCTCAACTTTCAGTAAGGGTAGAGTAGTAGGGGAGGACAATGTCCTCAATGGAGAGGGAGCAATGAACAACGGCATAAATACATATTTTATAACAATTGTAAAATTGGACCATTTATTATTTAAAATTGTGTGTGTGTGTGTGTGTGTGTGTGTGTATGAAAGCTGTGCCATGAAATGGGTGACACGGCAGTGAAATTTGAGAAATAATTTAAGATTTTTTTAATGTAATTTGAGCATGTTGAGGTAGTTTGTTTAGGGTGAAGTTTCTCTGATGAATGAGTCAGATATAAGGCCGTTCCTCTGTGCATGTACCACACTGATTCAGGGTGACTGATGGAAATTAGCACGGATTTGGTACATCCATACCAATTGATGTTTGAGCTAGTAATTTGTTTTACTCTTCTCACTGGCACACGTAATTCTTAACGTGTCTCCTTAGATTTCCTTGATGGGCTTGGAAAAATCCAGCCAGCTCAGTGGTGTTTCTGAGGACATTGTGAAAATGACCATTCATTAGGCCAGGTTTGATGTGGTGCCGGTGATCTCGCTAATCTCTGCGGAGAGAACGAGGAATTATCTGTGAAAATAGCACCGAGCTTCAATTTGGATGAGATTTAGCCCAGGATGTTTCAAGCTTGTAGGAGATAAGGCTGATTGATTTGTTCAATTTCATTGTGTGAAAGATGGAATCAACCTCGGCAAGCAATACGCCTCCTAAAAGTGCAGTTAGTCAAATAAGGATCGCCTTTTTATCGACAATCCTGCTTTAAAGTGAAATGTGGTTTTTGTTGAAACAGATTCATCAAGTTTTTCGACTCGAAATGGAAACAAAGTTTATTTCATCCTCTTGAAAAGATTTCCAAGATTTCCGAATAGGGTGATTGAAGTTCAGATGCATTGATTGCATGAAAGATAAAAATACAAGACGGAGTAGAAATTGCAATAGAGGTGATGGTCGTGATGGTTGTGGTAGTCGTGATAGTTGTGATGGTAGTGGTAGTGGTATTGACAAAAAAATGGTGAAGCAAGATGCGAAAGACGAGGGACACCGGGCAATCAGAGGCAGCACCTGGCCAGCGATCAGCGATTCTGATTAAATTGCCTTCATTCACTGAACCTATCGCTGTCAGACCTTTCCTTCACTCTTGCCTTTTATCTCGATTACACACTGGAGAATAGCTAATTTGCTGAATTGTTCGTTTAACTGGAACAAAATAGGCCAATGAGATTGTCTGTAAAGATAATATGACAGTGTTAATTTTTCTTGTGAACAATTAAGATATTATCTTGCAGTTATTTTGATTATCACAATTATTAATGTGCACATAGTTGTTTTGTTTTCTCTCATTTGCAGTTAATATTACATCTTTTCCTTTGATGATATTGTTCATATCTTGTGCTTAAATTACAATGAATTTTGTATTATGAAATATTCTTAACCCAGATCTTTCCAAATGTAATTGATAGCAGTAAAGTGATATTCTTTTGCCGTTATCACCCATTCTGGTTTCAATAATTAATACAATATTTATTTTTACAAAACATGACTCAAACAGTTGTGTATTGATCGAGAATTGTAAAACATCAAATGCAGTGAATTATGATTAAGATCAGTCACCAGCTGTTGAATAAAACATAATTAACAATCGGTTGCATGAAGAGCAACAATTGTTTTATACCGGCGAGACTAAATTTGCCTAAATGTTTTCAATATTTCGGAATACAATTACGTATGCTGTGCATGTTTTGAATTGTGAAACATTGATAAACATATGCTTGTAAAAATTCTAGAAAGTAGAGAATTGGAAAGAAATTCATTATAGCCAGAAAATAATATCTAATTGAACATGGCATGTCTTAACAACCAAATCATTGCATGATTAACTGTATCAAATTATCCATGACAGGCAACAGGCTAGATGAAAAGACTAGCAATAAGATTATGCAACCATGGTAAAATATTTATTGTTTTTTTTACTCCCGGATATGTCTCAAATGTTTTTTTTCCCAGATAGCAATGCTATGGGGAGTCTATTTCACACGTAAATGTATATGTACTGGATTCATCCAGGCAGGCCTGCCCCCTGGTGGCCAAACCGTTGCCCCCGGAGACCCTGACAAAATACCAGAACGAGTAGACTGTGGCTGTTACACAAGCGAAGGGAGTTAATATCAAACATGCCAAATAAAAGTCAGTTTGTTTTCATATAAAGTAGCGAAAAAGCACCTGGAATACAATTTCAGCAGAGATCACCGATTTCCTTGATAGAAGTCGTATGTGTTAGCGGATGGAAAAAAACATGCCTGCCTTGCAGATGTGCCTCTGGAATCTACTCGGATATTCGGACAGTGAGGGATTCCAGGGCGAGAGACTGTCGAGTGAAATTGCACCCAGAGACCAATTTCTTCTCCTGCCATCAAATTGAAGCCTACGTGAAAATATGCTTGACCTTTCGGTTTGGAACATGCTCGTTATATCAGCTGGCAAACATTTTCGCTAGCCAAATATAAATTTTCAAGTGTAATTCCTGCGATCAGGAACACACGAGTGGCGAGGTTTACCTGGCTCCATTAAGAATCCATATCATTCAAGTTCCGTATTTCCCCGAAGTGTTGGCAGGAGACCCAATCTTGAGGCGAGAATCTTTTCGATTCCTGTAGAGTTTGGTCTACGTTCCTTGCTCATAGATCCTTCGACTGACGTATTTATTTCTTTATCCTGGGTAGCACCACCAACCCACGTCCTAAAATACACAGCCCCAGTCAGTATGAAGAGCCAACTACAAGGTTTGCATGTTTTCTGACAAAAGAACGTTGAAAGCTGAGCAACTATGCAAGTAACAAAAAAGTGACAGGATTGTATAGTTTTACTCTGCTGAAATGGCTTGCATTCTTTGAATGGTAAATGAATAAAAGAACGTTATTTATTTTGGACAAAACCGTTTCGATGTCCAGAACACGTGTTTTGAACTGCTGCGAGCAAATAAAAAGTAAATTAAAAAATCGTAAACCTTTCTTGATGACTGTTATGTTTAGATTTGATCATTTGAAAGACTTCAAATGGATGGAGGGTCTGGAAAACGGAAATGTAATCTCCCAAAAGCAAAGGATCGTCCATTTGTCATCGCAAGTTTTCTCAACATGCTAAAAAGATGATAGAGAAATATGGTTTACAGAATGTAATCCAAATAAATGTTGGCCAGTTGGCAGTTTCTTCGCTAGGTGTAATTATAACTACCAGACAGATGATGGAAGCCATACAATATCGAATGTATCTCCCCAATTCAATTTACCAGAGATCATGGATCCAATAGTTCATCTGAAGCCTGATGTATGGGGTATAAGCATCCACGTATTAACTCCTGACAAGGTTTAATAGAAAACTCTGCCCGAGGTGTTGCACAACTCCCGTATCAGCCGGTCTCAGAAATCTCCCTCACATTTTGCTACTGACTTGGAGGTGTTAAATAATATGGATATTGGCCAGTGGTGGATATAACTGGGATAACACCGGCTCCACACATTACGGCCAACTCTGGTCTCCCTTTGGCAGACTTTTGTTGCCAGGATTACTTTAATCTTTGGAGTGACAGGCAATATTATGGACGGAATTCAGATGGTGTTACTTTGTGTTATCAGCAGTCCCAGCTAGTAATGTCCCTCTTGTCGGGCCCCAAGGCAGTTTTATCTGCATGGAGTTAATAAATTATAGTTTTTACAACAGAAAGCTAACAAGCTTTTTACAAGAGAAAGTTAGTGCATATTTTTTTGGGTATGCACATTTTGCTCCAGAAGGGTATTTACATTTAAGATGTGCAGTGCGATGTACCAATTGTGAAAAACTGATATGTATCATATATGGTAATCTAGTGCAAGTTTGTGCTTAAATAAATAAATATACGATTTGTAATAATATGCATAAAATGGAGAGAAACAGCCATATATTATGAGGTATTCTAGTACAAATTTGCCCTTATATAAATAAGTATACACTTTGTTATGGTATGCACAAAATGGAGTGAAAGCCATATATTATGAGGTATTCTAGTACAAATTTGCATTTAAATGATTAAATGTAACATATTGCTGTGCTTGATAAAAACTATGTAATATATACAGTCGTATATTATAAGGTGATCAAGTGCAAATTTGTAATTTATCACATTGGATTCTATCACAGCTCCATGTGTGTCCAAATTGGCGAGAAGTTTTATCGGGTATCAGTGGCTGTAAACAGTAAGGCCGGAGTCTGGCGAGGCGTGTATGTATAGCTTCTACTTCCTGTCCACCATTCCAGGTAGATAAATATACAGAGACTCTGAAGTGCTTCACCTGTCTGTAGGCCTACCACCACGGAGCGTGGGATATGACAAATATCTCCCCAAGTGACGGCTATTCATTGCTAATCAATACCAGTATGTCCGTTCTCCTTATTGTTACCGTAGTGCCGGGCAATATCTACCTACCAAGGAGGTAGTGTTGACAAGCTTCACACTCTGAATTCACCCAGGAGCATGAACCCTATTGTAGTTTTAAGAACTTTCAGATTGGAGATGTTTACAAGTTGAGGAGGTAGATATGTTAAATCTTGGAGGTCATGTAGTCGATGGACATAGTGTGTGTGTGATAGCGTCTGTTGAATATATGTATGATAGCGCCCGGTGGACATACGTGTGTGATAGCGCCCAGTGTGCCCGGGGATTATAACCAAAGTCAGCATGGTATTGATATGCCATTACCGCGCTATAGTCTCGAGTTCTCCGTATTCCGTATTCCGGTGACTGAACTACGTGGACACTTTCATCAGCGACCAGCAGCAGTGAACCCAGGATGCTACTTTATGTATTCACCGACGGGTGATTAATAGCTGTATTCACTGATGAATGTCTTTTGATGTCGCGTGAACCTAATATGCTTACTTAAGCAGTGTCTGTGGAGATGCTACGGTACACCCAGGAGTATTTACCGAGAGAGATACAGCCTTGAAATATTATCATCGTTTTATATTGTACAGATATTCACAAAGAAAAAAGTCTAATATTCTATATCAAGTTATTTCCTTGGAAAACTTACATATTTTCATAGAAGTCTTTGAGGTGTAAGGTCCGTATGATATGTTCCTGTCCAGTAATTGTGTGTGGTACTTGAATACATAAGTACTTATCATTAAAGTTTGCATCTATTATTCATATAAAAGGAGATAAAGGCCATATTGTTTCTGTCGGTGTCAGATTTCATCTGCGCTGCCTTTTCATGAAAGTTTAATGTCACGACATGTAGTGCATGAATAGCTCTACGGAATAATCTGCCCACTTCATGAAAACTTTATTTCGAACAAACAATAACAAGCGATAAGGAACAAATAATTAAATTCCTTTGAGTAAGGTGAAACATGGTACTTGTAAAATGAACGTAATTGTGGCATATAATTGTAAACTTTGCATGTCTACCCGACTGTACTGCGTTGGGATGCTCGACATGCTGTTAACAGATAAATGCTCGTATTCAGTGGGGTCTTCTGAAGTGAAGAATGAAACACATTTCTGCAGGTGTTTGTGAGAGGACAGACACCATGCAAACATACGTGATTGTCCTGCCACACACTGAGGCCTGTGTCTGCTAGGCCTGGAGGACATCAGACTAGGACAGGAGGACATCAGACTAGGACAGGATAGGACAGGAGGACATCAGACTAGGACAGGAGGACATCAGACTAGGACAGGAGGACAAGAGGACATCAGACTAGGACAGGAGGACATCAGACTAGGACAGGAGGACATCACACTAGGACAGGAGGACATCAGACTAGGACAGGAGGACATCAGACTAGGACAGGAGGAGAAGAGGACATCAGACTAGGACAGGAGGACATCAGACTAGGACAGGAGGAGAAGAGGACATCAGACTAGGACAGGACATCAGACTAGGACAGGAGGACAGGAGGACATCAGACTAGGACAGGAGGACATCAGACTAGGACAGGAGGACATAGGACTAGGACAGGAGGACATAGGACTAGGACAGGAGGACATCAGACTAGAGCAGGAACGATTCAGACAGCTGATGACAAAAGACTGATGAAAACCTAACACTACAGAGTCTAACCCTGAACCCCATTTCCTCATTCCTTTCAGACCTAATCTCCTCTTTTGCAATGAAAACATATGTCTTTTGTGTGTGAAACTAACCGTCTCTCCCCTAAGGTTCAGTCCTACCTTACAAGCACCATCAAGGGATATCTCTTTATTACAGCATCAAGCTCTATTAAAAGCCTGAAAAGCACTGATTAAAAAATATGTCTTGGGATTTATCCATGTTTATGCTGCAAAGCTTATGTATGAACCTTATGGGATATTCATCGCACTGATTAAAACATGTAGGATGTCTTCGCACTGTGTTGGCAAGGCTGTTTGTTTGTACGCTCTTCTGTACTTACTTAATCTTGTGAGGTCTTCCTTCATTGACTGGGATGTAATGACCGTGACGTATTGCTAAACATCCATATGCTATTCCGTATATTCCATAGCATGCAGTAACTCCTGCATCAAGCCAACCATGGCGCGTCTATGATATTGGGGGAGGGTAGGGCACTGCTTAATACCAATATTAATTGAGCCAGACCCCTGTTGACATTTCTTACACATGAAGAGAGTTTTTACGGTGATGATATTTGGTATATTGATGTTTCTGTATTTCCGTGATTGATCGGGGCATTGCGATGGTTTAAATTAAATATGATAAATGACATTGCACAAAAGAGCAAGTGGAAATTAATGGGTCATTTTTCAGAAGATCCTTTTTAATTTTAGATTTTTCTAAAAAATGAATTTATTATCAAATTTTTCATCTGACCTCATCATTGAAAGTTTGAGGGTTTGATTTATTCATTTGTAAATCTAGAAATGTGTAACTAGTTAATTTGAAATTGTGTTTACTATATCGAGGGTCAGCACAAATTTCCCAATCTTTATGTGGACCTGATTTACATATAAATCACCTTGCATTCAGACGTGTTCTTGTTAACTCTTAATCAAAATGCATGAGCATGTCTACGAATTTCCACCATTCTGTTTCCATTTGTATATATTTGTTTTTATTGATTCCGAATACTGTCAATAAATATTTTGTATTTTGACGACCGGCTCGGACACAGCTGTGGAAGTCACGGAGGACCATATGTCACCCGGCAGCTCAGCAAGATGGCTGGGGAGTCTTCTCCACACTCCAGCATAGTCTTCTACACTGTTTATTGCAATGGAGAAAGCGAAACCTAAACTAGCCAACACCCTCCGAGTTTTAACTCCTGAACAAGTATCTGTTTCCTGTACATTCTCACAACTCCTTTTTCAGAACGATTATGATTCACTCGTTCTTGTAGCCATCTCGACAGATGGAAAAACTGCCCCTGTGTTTAGATGCCAAGTCCAAGATGGCTTTTTCTTGCGTGGAGATATGTGTTACTTTGTTATGACTTTGCACTTCTGTATAATACACCAAGCAAGCTGCCGATGTCTGTCATAAAATGTCAATCATCACGCTTCCTCCTGCAAATCGTATCAATATTTTCTGAACCATCAGCGCAGGCCGTAAGAAGATTTATCCTGCAAGTTGAAGGAACATAAAATACTGCTGAAATGTTTCCTCTGGTGCGAAGAATGCTCAGAAAGTATTCAACAACACCTCATTCCAGGCATGTTTTTGATAACAACTTCATCACTTAGTCCAAGAATACAAAGGGCTCAAATGCTGCTGTTTTAAAGGTATCAATCATAACTGCAAACGCGGGGGAACACATCAATCATGCTTCCGCGATTGGGCAGACAAATTGCATCCACTGCATCCTGTAGTCTGCAGCATCACTGTTGAACTCCTAACTTTAGGTCCATAACTCGGGGGATGCTATCAGTGGGTGCCAGAAGATAGCATTACGTTATACTGTTTAGCATGATATATCTAGCTACAGCTCTGTATACCAAACCTGTCAACTTCATTCTGATTAAGACCTGTTCCAATCTGAATTAATCCAAATCACCGTTATCTAATGCATCTGAGATTGCCTCTGGCATGGAGAAGGTTAATCAGACTGAGAGTAATTGTGTTTTTTTTGTAAACTTAATGTATATGATACAAGTAATAAAAAGCTTTACACATAGTGAGGAAGATTTGATAATTTCCAATGGTTTAGTTGTATGCGGATCTAGTCTTTAGGGACTGTAGATAAGCTTGGTCAATCAGTTGTGTGCTGTTCCTTGTTAGTGGGATGGTATACTTTATATTCCCCGAGCACTGCAGGTGGTTATCTCGCGGACCAGATACTAATACCCATCAAAGGCTTCCCGAGAGTTATCTCCTCCTGACAGCCCGTTTCCATCGAAAAATTCCCACCACATCATGCCAAAATGACATTTGTTTAGGTTTTACTTGCGGTTGGCATATTTGATGATTTAGAAAAATCTGGAATGTTGTCAAGTTTGAAGAAAAAGTATGATTTTTGTATATATAGGCTTTGGTATATGTTGTAAATGGAGGCAAGTCTTGAAGGTGATGTGGAGACCACAACAGCTCGTGGCTCTTCTTTCAGGGTCTTATGATAACAAAGAGAGATAAAGTCAGTGTTACATCTCGTATCAGCTTACTGTTTCGGCTTTTCTATAGAACTATTGTGTTACTGGAAGTCATAACTCATCGCGGCTGTTCCCCCCCAGATTGGAAAATATATGTGTTTGTTGAGCGGTGTGGATATTTATTGAAAATGCCATAAAAGCGAGACGTGTCAGAATTATGTAACTGAGAGTTGTTATAGTACTAAAAAACCATTGGGAGATCTGCTGTAATCTTCTAAGTACTGTTATCTTTGTTGGTGCTAAACCATAACAATCTGTTAAAATGAAAATTATTATACATAGATCAGATTTCAACATAAACATGATAATCATTAAATAATCATATACATGAAATGTTTCATTATTATTAATCCTTGGTTATTTATTCTGAAATTTCTTTTCAATTGAAAGAAAATGACTAAGTCTCTATGACTGTTGCTTTATTATCCATGCTTCATATTATTACTTATTAATTAATGCTCAAGTCATTAAATGTACTTGACTTGACTTAATTAATTCTTTGGCATAGCAGAAAACGAAAATACCATTGATGTTTTAATAGTTTATCGATAATTGGTATTGTCCTTCTAGATATACTGTAGTACAAGATAGTCTGCTTTGTTTTAGTGCGTAACTGTTTCAGACAATATTTGCCATTAACTCTTTAAGTTCCATATTCTCCCAACCATTTAACAGTTCTGAACTTGATGACAGGCGGAAAGTTAACAAATTTCCCCAGAGCCAGGCAGACAGAGAAATAAATGTTTTGCCATTTAGAAATGCTAATAGCTCGTTAAACCCGCTCCAGTTTCCAATGGCCCTGTATACTGAGACAATAAATTACAGTGGGTTTTACCCCGGTGTTAAATGTCCAGACCGACCTCAAAGCTTTATGCCACTGTTCTTCTCGGGAGTTCCAGGTCTTGACAAGTACGATGGTATATGTCGTAATGTATTGCTCCGGCTCATTATTTTTGCATAAGAAAAATACTTGGTCTATTCAGCATTGGAAGCAATACTCTTGTTGATCCCCAATGGGGCAAAAAGACGTGTATTTATGACGCAGAAAGAAATGGTTTGAATTTTGAAAAAAAAATGAGGTAGTTTCGAGCAGTACATTATCAGCATGTATCTTTTGTTAGGCAAACACATTAGATCATTTTGTGTTGCTTACATAAACAATGCATCCTGCGGTTTAGATTTAGACACAACGCGTTAAGAAACGCTGGTATCTTTACAGAGGTACAAACACTTTAAGCCCTCGTTAAATCTTGTTGTGAATTCCCATAGACGAAACTTGCTGAAATATAGACATAAAACTTACAATAATTTTGTTACAAGCTTTTACTGATATGTTATTCTAAGAACCATAAATTTCTGAAAAATTGTGACGTTTGATTTTCATTATTATTTATAGTCGATATTTCAATTGAATTTAAATTAAACCCAGTGTAATTGACATTAGAGATAATGAATGGCAGTAATGAGTAGGACCAATTGGTGTGGGTGGTAATTTAATCTCCAAGGAACACTTCACCGGGATAAGTCCAATTGAAATGAATATTAAATGACTCGGTTCGTGTGGAAGGCTACAGTAGGTGGTAAAGTCTTTGCCGGGAATTTAAATATTCAAGATTTAAAATTTCTCATCATCCCGCCTATTGGAAATAATGATTTTAGATGAAAAGCTTTGGACAATTTTATATGACATTTCATGACATCCATGCGTAAGATAAAGATGTTTTTTAAAAGTCAATTGAATTTCAACGTAAATAGAATTATTTCCCCATTAGTTTAGAATTAATGGCAAGATGCACATTTAATTACTTTGATATACTATTTGCTTTCGGAGGGGCATCAACTGTTTGCTGAGAGACCCTGTGCAATGAAATGTAGTTAATGCTGTTCCAGTAACCCAACACTGCCTTGAAGCCCCAGGAGTAATTAGTGCTAGATTGATAGTACAAACTGACAATGGTGGAGCGGGCCACGTTATTTATATAGTGGTAAAGTGGTCATGAGGGAAGGTTTAGGTTCACAAGTGTTGCCCCTGATCAAATCGGCATGTACTACGTAAAAATCCGGTCTGGTGTACGATTCGGCATGCCCTCGATCAGACGGGAAATATTAACTCTCGTTATTAAGTCTGCAGAGATTATTTCCGAAATTCCACAATATCCTGTTTAGCCGTTTTTATATCCCGTGAGGATGACTTGAGTAAATCATGCTGTCAATTTTAGAACAAATTAAGTCTTTTATAGTATTAGTATTCGAGTTATTGTATGGACATTTTGAAGTGAGACTCATGGATTTTCCCTTGGGAGAAAAAAAAAATCAATCCAATGCTAAAATAGTTATTTGAAGTGATAGTAGTATCCAGATTAAAAGGTTTGTTCCAGACATGAATGCATCCCTTTGAATTCATGGACAAATAATCCTTTAATAGAAAAATATCCAAGACTATTTCTTTTATTCTTGAGTCGGTATTAGTACCCATGTTAAAAGGCCTATGCCAGACGCGTATGCATATTCATTCTTTTGTATTCATGAGCAAGACATCCTTTACAGATTATTGTCACATTTGGATGAGTGAATGAGTGAATATGGAGTTTAACATCGCTGCAGGTCACAGTTTTGTGAAAGAGTCCCAACTCTACAGGGATGTTGAGCAACAATTCACTCATACCTTAAGTAAAAAAATGTCAATAGTATTCTTGTAAATGTCTGTATTTATTACTTGTTGTATGCATACAAGGATGAGGTTATTGTGGTTATTGCAAGATCACATCAGCCTCACATATTATCACATCAGCCTCACATGATCACATCATCCATGTATGATGGTTCTGCACTTGCCGTCGCTTGTGGTACACACAGGGAGAAACATACCTGAGATTGCAGGGCCCCATTCCTGTGTCACATCCTGCAATGAATATGCAACAACAATGCTGTGTACTTGTTACCATTCATAGCGTCTGCATACCGGATTGCCTTCCCTTGTAATTATGATGTATTGATATTACCCTGCTTACTACTCTTAGCCGAGTCCCTTTTGTAACGCAATGTGTCTTGTGACCTCATTAACCAGGGAGAAGAAAGAAACAATCTTGTTTGACAATATTTTCATGATGGTTTCAAGTTAAATGTAAGGATTTATATTTGTATATGTTTTTCTATAAATAGGAAGACAAAATAAACAAATCTTGTTTGAAAATATTTCCATAATGGTTTAAGTTAAATGTAAGAATTTATATTTTGGTATGTTTTTCTGTAAACAGACTGGCTGTATTGTTAAGATTGGAAGGTTACTGGATTGATGCATGTCAAGAAGCAAGATAGCGTCTGATGTGATAATTACATTGGAAGTCGTCCAACAGAAATGATCTCATTATGAAGGCTATGTTGCATTACATAAATTATTTGAGCCAGTGCACCACGATTGCCCCGTGGAAAGTCTGCAAGCACTCCTGGGGAATAATGGCGCAATGCTTACGTGCAGTAGTTTGCTGCACTGTATCACTGTGTTGCATCTATTTGTCCTTACCCTACTGTATTTATCCTTACTGTATGCTCTATCTGCTATTATTCTATGCTATACAATGCATACTGTATGTCCGTACTATTTCATTTCCCATGCCATTTGTCCATCCTATCAATTTCTACGGCACGTTCATACCACTGATTATGTCTACTATGACCCCCAACCATATATCTGTACTATGCATTTATGAAATCTCCCAACCATATATCTGTACTATATATTTATCAATGCCGATTCCTAATGGTCTGCAATATATGTCCAGGGGCAATGGAACCAGGCGATCCAACGACTATAAGAATGCTGTTTCCCTCCTCTAACCCCATTGACGCTGGGTTCATCAGACAGGGTTTTCTGTCAAGGATCTATTGTTAACCCAGTGCACCACTTCTTGTCAGTCGTTCAGCCGGTTTGTTACCACATCTTGTGCAGCTAGGATTTCACAGCTCAAGAAGTCATTACCAGAATGCCTGCTAGGCACTGCAATGTGACGCCAGCTCAAAAAGAGAGCTTGACATTCATGAATTGAATTTTACGTTGTTTTAAAGGATTTCTTCCACTTTGGACGGAAATTGTATTTTTGTCCTTCCCTGCAGTCGGAAGTATTCATATCCTGTGCCTCACACACCCCTTTATTGCGAAGATAACCACTTATCATATTTATGTGTACGTTGCAAGTAGGAAGTGTTGCCCAACAAATCAACTTTTATTGGTTGATTTTGATTTTAATTTTATTAATATTTTTCTCAAATCGAAATATAGTTTGTTAAAAATACAAATACGAAACAACAATTATTGTCTGATTTTAATTATTATTTTCCAATTGTGTTTTTTGGGTTGTAATTATATATTTTTTCAATGGAAAAAATGTACTGTTTCTGGATGCAAACTTCAATATGTAACAAGATCGGTTTGTAACATTAGGGTTCTGTCAGATGGCCGGTCTAGCGTTGGTCTAGCGTTGTTGGCGGTACTGGTGCAGACCTGATGATATCAGTTATCAGGGATGTTACTGCCTGCCTGACACTGTGATTCCAACACTATCTCACCAGTAATGAGACTGTCCTGATAATCAGGGAGGTGGCGCCACATTTTACCGTTTCTTCATCAGCCCGGAATTTCTCTCTCGAAATCGGGAAGCTTAAGTCGTGAGGAACCCTCAAATTTAGAGTTTTTGCGGGAGCTAAGGAGAGTGAAATTGCGATGCAGTGGCTGTGAGTGTTGCCTGGAGGTTGGATGACTCGGATGAGTTACAACCATGGCTCTGATTATTCTCATCCAAATGGTCTGATCTAAATGCTGAGAGGTGTCTGGGAGAACACGGACAAAGAACTCAAGACAGGAATCGCCTTTGCTTTTGGTTACGCTTTCCCTGGAGGGCATGTTGAAAGTCGGGACAAATTCAATGAAAGAATTCGCTTTATTCAATAATACAAGTAAATGTGCTTCTGTTTCTGAGCTTGATTGAGCAATATCCCCAGCATCACCCAGCCATGTCTCCACGGAGTTCAGTACAATGCTGTTCTTCAAAGGCGCACCCCCCCCCCCCCCTACCGAAATCTGGCCTGTCCTCAAATGTTTTATTGAAGTATTGTAGGACATTCCTGCCACTGTTACGCACTTAGAGTTCCACTGAGGGCGACCTGGTACGAATGTCTACATCTATCATTTCACATTGCAGTCCTCCGGGGAGGTTGTCATTATTAGTCTATGGTGCTTGACTCTAAGAAAACATTAAAACATTAGGGAGGGCATCTCTTCAGAAAGTCATAAAACTTCATTAGGTGTGAATCGATTTCCCCCCCCTATAACACGATCAATTGTATCGTGTTTATCGCGCTGGTTATGTATGCACGGCAAGGCTATCGTCTCCTCTTGGATCTTTTCACTTCTTAATCCGCTTTATTGGAGCTGTGCTCGGCCTCGGGTGTCCTCACAGGGCCAATTTGTGACGAGACGGTATAAGGTTCACTTATGGACATATGAGGAAACATGCAGATAAGTCCACTGGACCCTCGTGACAATGGCCCGGGTCTCGGTCTGGTGTTTTATGCCCCCCTGGACGTCTGATCGTATGACCAATGCCATGAATACATCCGTACATTTGCTGTAAAACCGTAATAAATCTGTTGCCTCTGTGGAGATAAAGATACGGCCCAGGGTTAACAACTTATGTTTCCCCTGAGCCATGGTTAAAATACATGTGTTCTAGGAGCCCTGTGTTCCAATGTTAATTGGGATCCAGGAGCCACGGACCATAAATTCGCGTTTATGCTTTCCAAAAACCCATAAAAGGAACGGGTCCAAATATGTTTTCAGAAGCCGTTGCTTCACTGTCTCTATGGTAAATGGGCCTATTGAAAACAGATATCACATAGGAACTTATACCCAAGGCTGCAAACGCTTTGTGAAATGTCCCTGGGCTTGGGGTATCGGTCCCGGTCAGTGCATTGTGGCGGCTGGTTCCGGGGCCCTGGTGACCAGTCGGCCATGATGTGGGTGGACAGCAACACGCGGCCATGCTCCAGCCTGAAGTCCGCGGTGATTTATACCTGTGCATGTCCAGTAATCACCTGGTAAGGACGGCACACATGTTGAGAACAATTCATTCATGGGCAATTGTGAAGGCCGTCAGTGCAGGAATTATAGGGTTCTGGACGATATTTTGTCTGAAGATGACAGATTTTGAATTAAGAGTCTTTATGATGGATGATCTGGCAACGGCTGGAACTCGCGGGGTTAAAAAAGATATAAGTGGGCGTCACGCTGAGTGTCATAATTAACTACACCCTAGCCAACCCCCAGGGTGGTTCCACACGACTCTGGAGATCAATAAGGGTTAATTTGTACATCCCCCCCCTCCCTCCCAATATCAAAGGTAATCCAGAAAAACGGGTCTTCCTTCAATGAGTGGCCTAAATCCATATCTTCCCATACAATGCTTTTATGGTTTTGAGTAGAAATGTATTTTTTTGCCAGTAATGAGTTTACTTTCTATTGAAATGTGATCGTTACTCTCAGTATAAGTGTGCTCTCAGGTTAAATTGGACAATTTCTTGAAAATTAGTTAAATACTGCCTTGGGGGAAGGAATACAAAATGGTGGCTTTAAGTTGACCGGATTTTCTAGTTACTATGGTTTCTATTCCTTCTTAATATTTTCTAGAGCTACAGAGGCCATGAGAATGTTTGACATTTCTAATTTCATCACATTACTGTTAATGATTTATGATGAACTGTATTGAGTCTAAGAATTACTAGGTTAAGCTGACATTTTTGTCATTTCATTCATTTTGTATTTATTAATGTGAATGCTACTAGAACAACTGCCACTACAATCAATATGAAACATTAAAATATTTATGTTACTATCCAAGAGTGAAAATCTGGTAAAATATTAATATGTGGAGTGGACAGTGTTGAGTCTACTGGAAATTTGACATTTTCATGTCCATGTTTAGTTTGTACATTATGACAACATTCATTAAAAGAGTTCACATTCTGAGCTAGACTGCTGTACCCATTGAGGTCAATACTCACACCGTTACCATGGTTACGCGAGCATTCCTTGTACTGTGAGTTTTCAAGGTTGAAGGAATTTTTTTTGTAAATCTGTGTCAATGTTTCAGTCAATGTTTCAGTCATAAGTGTCTTGGCACAAACACAGCAGACAAGCTTTTAGAAAAAGCTTCCCCCACTTACCCACTCTTTACCCCCACACCCTCCCCCAACCCTCACACAATTCTTTAATATGAACTGGTACTTGTATTGAAAATGCTGGTGTAAAATGTCATACTTTATTCATTGGATACTTTTTAATTGCAGAATATTTGTTAAAATAATTGCATAGAAAAGTTTTAAAATAAATTATCTCCAAGTGAAACATCACTAAATAGATGAATTATGCACGGAAAATAGAGATCCTTTCAGTTTAACAATTACCAGCTCTTCCGAAATAACGTTACGGTAGCATTACTTGTGCAGGCTATTCTTGCAGGATGGTTGTCATGTTTGAAGCTGTTCTTATCATCACTTTAAATAAGCAGTGCATTTTCAGTTCATAACTTATATATGAAGCTGCCGCAGAGTATTTAGAGACGGCATATCTGTGAGAACCTTTCCAAAGCAGCCAACATACAAAAAATGTTTGAAATTACAGTTCAGACTACAAGTAGTTGTATATTTTGTTAACGTTGATACGTGTATACATGTAAATGTCAAATTGTGTTCTTTTCCCGTATGTTTTTTTAAGCTGAAATAAATAATTTTTTCTACCAATGTGGTAGCGGATGTGCTATGACATTAGAGCAGTGCGAGGCATTTATATAATCATTAATGGGAAATATTTATAAACATTACATTAAATGTGGTATTTAGGATTAAATGTTACAGCAACATTAAACAATAATTTGTGGTTACTTGTTAAATTACATTTTCATTTTACAACATAAATAATGTTGTAATTAATCATTGTATTCTTGATCCTTGTTTGAGAGGAATGTGGTTATTCAATATTCATAGAAACTAGTTTTTTAGTTTAAAAGACAAATTGTATTAATATGATAAGCATGAATGGACACCCTTCTTTAGATTTGAACTGGTGTGAGTTTCTTTATCAGCGACATACTTATCCCCTCTGTTCTGCAAGTAATCTTCCTGTCACAGATCCGCAATATAATATCCGGAATAATTCTGAAAATGTATGCTGATGAATGTTCAGAAGTTCATACAAAGGGCTTGGAGAGATTTTGAGGAATGGGCCGAGCTGAATGACTGAATACCAGCATTAGCCTTGATGACCCCCGTCTGAATAGGCCATTAGTTAGCCCTGCTCTTGTTAAATGTCCATACCCCGTTCGCAAGCTGTCCGTGGAGGATACCTGTAATTGACAGGATACCTGTAGTTGAGGGTGGCAAGTAAGAACAGAGGTTACAAGGTTAGCTTGTGTTTTCAAACCTTCCTCTTAAACAATTGCTCTCAGCCCCATTCATATATACTGCAGATCGTATTTTATCGTAATGGAATACAGATTTTGATTAAAATATTTATTGGTTGCCGCAAGGTTGTGTACTTTATTAGGTTTTATTTATATTCAATTTGCATGTATTTAGTTCCTCGAGATGAGTGTATAAAAGCGAATACACGTATACAATGTTTTAATTACAAAGTTGAACAAGGGTGGGTACCTGGGATATGCCAGAGGAATTCTTTTTAGTAAACACAATACCTTGAAATATTCCCCGGAATTCGCAGCAAAGTGAATGCTAACAAGTTAACATGGCATAGGTTGGACAACAATGGGAATGTCATTTAAGGGGGTTACCTCGGCACGTGACAACGAATGTACATGTCTGGATTGAAGCAAAACGTTAGTCGGCGTCTGGCCAGAAGTTTTCTGCGTCCTGCTCTAAAAGCACACTCGCCCGTTTCAATACTCGTGTGTGTTTAAACCCCGGCAGTGATTGTAGCATGAGGACGACAGTTTAGGCACCTCCACGGTCGCTATTGACTACCTCGGGGATGGATCGCTCCTTACCGGGAGTCGAGGATGAAATCCGGATCAACCATTGTATCGACTCCAGAGCCGAAAATTAACATCCAAGACACACAGACAAGCTTTTGTCCCCAAATTCTGAACACGGCTTAGACAGAAATCTTCGTTCGATTTTCCATTTCAAATATTTCGTTAATGTGAATCCTGAGATGGTTGTTATGCTGTATATGACTGATGACTTGCTTGTAAACTTTATAGAGCTGTTTCTGCTAAATGAATCTGTAGTTCTAGTATTCTTAACAAACCACGGATGCCAAGCAGCCTAAAATGGAGTAAGAAATGTATATGGACAAATGTAATTACGTGTCAGCTCTTAGTCAGTGACTGTGATGACATCACAGCATACAGCATATCCTGTTTCCGCCTTTCTGGTTTAATTTGTAGCTTAATACCTTGACAACATGCGGAGAAGGAGACATACATCCAGCGGGAAGTCTTTCCAGGTTTTTCATCTCCTCTTTATTGCCCTACATGGCCAGCCAGTTGTGAAAAACACACAGTGCGGATTGTCACAATATTTGGTTTCCTGGGCAGACACAACAAGAGTACTCGGCAGCGGATACTGTTTTACCTACTGCTGTAGCCGCGTGTAAACTGATCACTGGCTGCGATGTGTGGTCTGTCAGGATCTCCTCCTCAGTGGATGTACCATCCCTGAAATCATGTACCCTCACCTGACAAACACACCGATTACAATACGTCAAGAAATAATGAAAAAGAAATAGTGTTACAACTTTGACCGTCTTTAACAATGGGGAACATTTACTTCAACTTGAACCTGAAATTAAGAAATGATACAATCTAAATATTTGTTTTTCTATATAATCAGGAATTTGGTAATCTATATATTGATATTTTTGACTGGAAATGAAATTGAGAAATATTACGGATTATTATGGATTTATACAAGTCATGAATTTAAAACTTATTCAACCAAATGAAATACTACAAAATGATTCATACATCCACATTTATTCATGAATACGGCTTTTCATCATCTTCATCTTGTGCCATCAGCCATATATCCTATAAGCCAGTGTTATGGATTAGTTGACATGCATCTGTCAATTGTACACCGTGTACACCATAGACAAGCTGATGATTACTCTTGTGAGCATTATCAGCATTTAATTATACCTCAGATAATACCATGACAATAAAGAATACCTATTGAACTCCATTCTGATGACAATTAATGCTACAGATACACATGATACACACAAACATATTCCAGTACACATGCAGAATCTGCAGTATGTTTGTCAGGAACTTGTTTATTTATTTTATTATTATTGTTATTTTATTTTGTGTTTTATTTATTTATTTATTTATTTATTTTTTATTTATTTATTTATTTATTTATTTATTATTATTATTATAATTTTTTTTACTGGTTGCTATGTTACATAACTGATACATGCTATAACTGGTTTCTATGTTACATGCTATAACTGACTGGTTGCTATGTTGCGTGCTATAACTGACTGGTTGCTATGTTACAGGTGTCTGCTGTAGACCCGGAGTGTGGTAAGAATGTGGGCGTCAAGTACAGCATGGGTGGCGCGGCCTACCCCGACGTCTTCAGCGTCGACGCGGCCACCGGACAACTCTGCATCGCCAAACCGCTGGACTACGAAAGCAACCCCTCGTACAACTTCATGATCAAAGCCAGTGATAGTGGTGAGCAGTTACTTACCAATGTCATGTACCAAGATAAACCAGAAGTTAACATTTTGTATTTAGTAAGAAAGTTTTTTTTAATGGTGTTTTTAACCCTGTCTCTGCTGAATTAGACACAGGAACTGCTCTTCAGGGCATCTGTGGCTGCCATCAGCATGGAGAGAGTTAAATGTAATAAAGAATTGTTAGTGCAGAAGCATTTAGACATTCTATATTTGTTGTATTGCTATGTAATCTTGTTTAAGAAATGGATACTGTAAATCAGGAAATTAATGCGTCACTAATTTAATGCGACCTTTAGATTTTAGACGTAAATGCGACACCAATAAAATGCGAGCAGCCCATGTCTCCATTCATGTTTGTTCACCAGTCTTACCTTTAACGCGCAGCAATTAAATGCAACAATAAGGCGGTCACATTTTTCGCATTAATATTCTGTAGAATTTAGTTTTTTTATGTTTAAATTAAATGTTGTTAATTGTATTATTTCTGTTAGATTTTTAAAACTTATTATTGCCAACATTAAGAATATATATAAACAATTAATGTTGTATAAAGTTCTGAAGTATGACAGTATATCATTGTTATTACAGAGGGTCTCTCTACTAGCACGCTGGTGAGGGTTACGGTGCTAGATGTCAACGACAACCACCCAGTGTTCGAGCCCCACATCTACAAGCGGTACTACCGGGAAGGACTGGCGGTGCAGGTCCTGCTGACTGTCCACGCTCAGGACGAGGACGACGGGACATTCGGGACGGTCAAGTACTCCATCGTCGACGGCAATGACCAGGATTTCTTCACCATCGACCCCAGCAACGGTGAGATTATCCCAGAGAAAATATTGCCTTGCGATCGCTGGCGAAATGGAACACGGACATGAGCATCAGTATAGTGTCAGTTTATTGTGATTGCTTGAACTCGGTCGGGATTGTCGGTCGCTGCTTGAGAATTGATCGTCACCGCTGCTTTGAACTGGCGCTGATTGTGTGATGAGTGTAATTTTTTCCTGACACACACAGGAAAAAACCCATTGATGTATTGCATTTTGTATGGTAACAGTCTGAATTACAGTGGGTTAAAATGTGTGGATCAGACCTAAATGCCAATTACAGCAATTGTCAATGCAAACCTTACTATGCAATGCTGTAGAATAAGTTTGTAGGAGTTTTCTCCCTTTACTATAATGAAAACTATCATTTTCTGGATTCAATCTTATTTTTCAATTTTAATAACACTTTTTTTGTGCATGTTTTTCATGCTGCTTTTTCATTTCGAACCATCTACAGTATAATTAAATAATATTTGTCATGTATGGGTGAAAGATTGCTGCTGTGACAATATTACATTTTATGACCTGGCCCCGAGATTACGAAACTTTCTGAGCACAAAAACGTACTCAGACTATGACGTTTTATGAACACAATTCTGAGTTGAGTATGAAATCGTACTCAGAAAAGTTTCGTAATCTAGGGCTCTGGTCTACGTTATATGTACATGCATGTTTGTCAGGTATGCTATTATATGTGATGGAAAAAAAGCATTACGATGATTCCAAATACGATTCTGATGATTCCTAAATATGCTTGTAAACATGCTTATAATAACCATAATAGTATATACATATATATTTCAATTCATCAGGAGAGGCCAGGGTTGTCGCTCTTATAGCATGTTATAAAATAATATGATGCGTGTTTTATTATGAAATATTCGATCACAACTTATACTATAAATACATTTGATTTACAGAACTTATTACAAACGAAGTCATTTCTGCAATCAATGTAAGGCATATCAAATTATTTTGACTATTGATGAAGTAGGGTAAAATACCATTATGTATATCTGTGAGCATAGTCGATAATTTCATTAAATATCTATCATTTAGACAATGATATTTAACGTATGTATTTTAATATCGACTTTTATCGACTGTACACATATCTCAGGAATTTCACTTTCCTATCTAATTGCAATGGTATTGCCATTATTTGAATCAATGTCATATTTATTTCAAAAGACGAAATCAGAATTTCTAGCTAATTGTACATTGCTATATACATTTCAGTTGACAATTACCAAGATAACATTGAACACATTCATATTTGAAACTTAGTAACGTGTACATACATATATCGCAGTATCGGAAAATATTGTAATAATATCACGATTTATAATCTGAATACATTCAGAGTTATAAACTATCGTGGTTGTCACAGCGCCACGTTTCTTTTCGTCATCATCGTCGTTGTCATCGTTTTTGTCATTGTTGTTGTTGTTGCATGGGTAGTTGCAAAGGTCATTGGTGATGACAGCTCAACTTATGGCGATGATGGCGATGACAGCTCCAGTGAATGCCGTCACCATCAGTACGTGGATCCTCAGTATAACGCGCCTGACGAAGCTACCCTGTAACATATAACACGATGGATCATTAGAGCATATATTCTCAAAGGGCATTGGTAAAGATTTTTAAGTCAAGGGAGAACGGAATAACTTGTATGTAAATATTTATCTTTGTTCGAGATATTCCATATTTTCATATTTTCGAAAAAGAATAATAACGCGAGATAAAAATTTAAATAAATACGTATACCATGAAAATATTGAAAACCAGTAGGACATGCGGAAAATGTAGTTTGTTGCCCAATATACTTGTGTAGACAAATAAAATGTACATACTTTCAGACAAATATGTTTTGACCACAAACCTTGATTGCATAGCTTTAAATGTTCCATGTTTATAATTTCTGACATTTCTTTCATGGATATACCATTCTTTTTATCATGAATATAAATTATACTACTATTATTACGCGACTTCTTATAGACTTGATCCATCCTTACTACACTAAACAAAGGATTCTAAGTATTCTGCCTCTCTGTCTTCAACTCTGTCCATGGTGAAAGTAACCGGAGATACCCTAAAGAACGGTGTCTGTGCCTAATCCAGCAGGGAAATGGTTAAACAGGTGCGTGACTGGTTTTTGACTGGGTTCCATCCAGTGGAATACTGAGTAGTATGCGCTTTACAAGCATTTGTTAAGTGTGGTACTATATACAACTTACAGGTGGTTCCGAGTCGTTGTCCATATCGGAATCCTTAGCACTGGAGTACTTGGTAGTTCTGTTTGCGTAGATGGAGTAACTCTGTTGCTTCCGTTCTTTAACACAAACATAATCAGATAATCATACAGTACCGTTTCCAAGCATATTCACATCTAAATTAATAGTAAATCTTTGTTCGTTTCCGCTACTAACCAAGATCCGTGATGAAATAGCCAAAAATATGGAAGATTTGTGTCATTTAATTTATCAATGTTTTTGTATTAATGAAACAATTAACCAATTAATTTATTATTTTTGAGTCAATATATTAATACTTGTTGCATTTAATTGCAGAAATATGTTTTTAGGTGAAAAACATAATATTTTCAAAGTTTTCAAAACTATAATTTAAAAGAAAAATGGAAAAGACAAGTTCCTTCCAGACGTCTTTTAGCATGAATACAATCTACAACGTCCTGTATGAACTGGTAATTAAGTGAACTTCACTTTGGGTAGTTTACCTTTAATCCTGGAGTTACAGGAAACAACCTCTAGCACCAGGACGATGGTGACCTGGTAGACGGCGAAACAGTAGAGGATGTAGGAGACGTACTCGTGAACGCCCGCCTTCTTCAAACCCACGCCCAGGATGATGTTAAACACTGTAACATGAGTCATGATAACATTGTAAAATCAAGGATTATTAACCACCCGAGAAAACACACATTATATTATAATAATGAAACATAGCACAAACAATGTCTTGGTGTTTTATTTGCAAATTAACACCCGTGTACTTTCTTTTGTACCACAGTTTAGTATTGTCGTGGATTCTACATTGGAGGAAACAGAATATTATTGTAACGATTGTTAACATATTATTATTGTAAATTCAAGGGTTCATTAAATATTGGAGGAAATAAAATATTATTGTAAATTCGAAAGACTAAGCAGCAAATTATTTTGCTATGAAATATTCGTCATGTAGAAAATAGAATTTGCTCTTGCTACCAATGCATATACTTTATTATTATAAACGTCAATTATTATTACACACTGGAGGAAACGGAACAATATTGTAGTCAGGGCATGTTAAACACTGGAGGATAGAACATAGCGGTAGTATGGTAAATTCACCGGCTTTATGCTTCATGGATTTACAATCACTTATAATACGGACGTTATTTTCATATTTAGGATGTACTTCGTCTACTTGTAGGTCAAATGTAGGCGTGAAACATCTTTAGATTAATGACTAGGCTATTAGATACAGTACCATACTTTACTAGAAGGGAACAATTACATAACATCCTGTTTATATTACAAATCTGGCTGTCTTAACTAAAGTAACTGCAAAATGTCGTAAAACAGTTTCATATTTCCACAAACAGATTCCAAATGGTGCATTTGATATCATTCACACATTATTGTTTATGAATCATGTGCACTTTTAATGCATAAATACATTAATTTGAGATTTTGACATTTTCTGTTAATTGACTTTTTCTGCTAAATGACGTAAACCTACTAAACAGCAGTGTATAATTTATCCGACATTCACAATGATGATAAAGTGCACTCGGATTGTGTATCGTCTTTGCTCTGTGTCAAACCTACTCCCAAACTCTCACACATTCATCATCTGTGGCAACCCGCCGCGGGCTAGTAATCCTCGATCGCCGAAATCAATGATGTATCAAGTGCACGGCGTATATTCAGTGTTATTCACCCTATGTGATCAGTTGTTTGAAGCCAGTTGCTAATTAATTAATATTATACGAACGCTTCAAATGTTATTTTTTCCAGAAATAAAATACCTACAGTGAGTTCAAATTTGAATAGAAAAATGGACAGATATATGTGTATGAATATTGATTCATCAGTAACAGTAATATTATATAATATTAATCATATTCATATTCATATTCATATTCATATTCATATTCATATTCATATTCATATTCATATTCATATTCATATTCACATTATTATTATTATTATTATTAGTAGTAGTAGTAGTAGTAGTAGTAGTAGTAGTAGTAGTAGTAGTAGTAGTAGTAGTAGTAGTAGTAGTAGTAGTACTTAGTAGTATCATATAATCATTACATTATTATATAATAATAACTACGTAAATAATAATAATAATAATAATAATATTAAATAATAATAATAATAATAATAATAATAATAATATTAAAAACAGAATATTTAAATGGACGAGTTTTCGAGAAATATTCCACCATTTTGTTCTCTCCATCTGATCTTCAATATTAGCCTAAACAAAAATTAACATATTATCAAATGTAGAAACGAACCTGCCAATACGTGGTCAATGATACCCACACACCAATGTGCCCAGTTGAACACTGGTCTGTTCTTGGAAGACGAGTTCGGTCGGCATAGTCCCATAAAAGTCTGGAAGAAAAACGTTTATTTTGTTATAATTAGATGTCACTATTTCAATACTTTTGGATAGCTGATCATGAATCAATCTTCCCTACACTAAGTGTTAGGTAGCCTATATCTTTATAATAGTTAACATAAATCGTTAATTGCATTGCTGCTCATTGACAGTGCGTACCTGTACTATCGTTAGACCGGTGACAATCATACCAAGAATCGGATGGAACTTTCTGAAGTCGATGAAACTGATCTGTGAAAATACAATCAACATACGTGCTAAAAACAATAGCGGAACAACGGAAGATGTGTTCATGAACATGTTGGAAGATGTGTTCATGAACATGTTGGCTGTTCCTCCACCGCCTGTGTTTTCATGCAGATGCAGCCTATGCTCAAACAACACTTTAAAACAAGTTCATGTGGGACGAGAAATAATAATAAGACGGTCATTTCAATGGCGCCAAACTCCACACTAGATATGTCCATCTAAAGGGATGACAATAGACGATGTTCTACCAGCGTTTAATATCAGTATATATATATACACGGTCCTTGACAAATGTATTGCAAACATACACAATATTTAACTAGAAAATGACTGGTATATAAATGTATATACTGACAATAAACTGGAAAGTACGTACAAGACTGGTAATTCTCAAGGTAAATAATAATTGCGCTTGCAACATTTTGCATTGCCGAAGACCTTTCAAATTGTTCCTCAGAATGTTCGTAACTCTCTTCATGCTGAGGGCAACCGGAGATGCCCTAAAAGCGCAGAGGCTGTGCCTAATCTAACAGGGAGATGGTTAACGATACGAGTTTCAAAAACAGGTACGATCGTTCCGTTAGTTATGTATTTTGCTTAGCATTTTTCCATAATCATTGGTACTAAATAGCTAGAACTCACATCACTGATGCCTTTGACTTCTACGAAGATTATCACAGTTCCGCCTACAACCAGTAGTGCCAGGAAGCACATGAGCAAACGGTGAATCTGGAAATAGAACGAGCTGTTAAAAGTATGTCATCCTCGCACGCATGGGCCTACTTCGGGCGGTTTCTATAAGAGCTGGAGCAATGCTAGAGTACGCGCGATGTCGCGAAAGCAAGGCTAGAGACGTCACGAACATGCCCACGAAGCACGAAAGTTTGTCTTGCAACAGCCATGACTCTTCCGGGCTAAACTAGCGTAACCGCCCGAAGTAGGCCATTTGGGTACTTTTTCTTTATTCTGCATTATCACAATTACTGATGAATAGGCATAATGTTTATATTTAGAGAAACAATTAAACATATCTTAGTTGCCAAAATCTCCCAAATTACTATGTTCTGAAGAACAATACATATCATCCTTTAAGAACACAATCCCAGTGCATCTTGTATACGCAGAGATGGACGTAGCGTATGAAAAAGCAGTTATCGAGTCTCTGTCTGAGGCATCCTCGAAACACAGGGTATTATGTCAATTTAATATCTGTCGAGTAAGAATGTTAAGTAGACACAGTGCTCTAGATTTCGAGGATGGGTGTCGAGGGCGCAATTGAATAATGTACAAACTGCTCTTAAAGGGCGTAATGAAATAAATGTATCTTTATTCAACATATTCTGCTTTCTAACAATAGATTTGATTATATGTTTTCAATTATTTTGTTTACAGTTCTGTGCATTTTTATTATTTAATTGAAATTTATTAAGAAACGTTTTATCCGGGAAATGAAAACGGACATTGCTTATCTCCCTTCAAATTGGGTACCATCGACTTTTGGCAGCTGATATTGACATAGACAATGACATTGTTATAAGGCAATACTTAGTCAAAGAAAGATTAGTTTTAACTAACCGTGAACCAAATCTTCCTTCCGCACAAGCGGTTCTGAGGCCACAGTGGTTTGTAGAATCTGGCCACGACTATGGCGATGCTGGCACAGAACATCCACGCGAATGTCATGGCATACGCTGGAATGTACAAAAACAATTTCTCAGATGCGTAATTGTTTAAAAGAAAAGAAAACAAACTGGCAATTAGGTCTAAATCTATTGGAAATATAATAATAAAAGTATATCTGGAAATACATACATTTCCGTGGAGTATAAACAAAACCATAATGATATATTTATCTTTCAATTAAAAATAAATAAATATAAATATAACTCTAAACATTCTTTCAGGTAATTTATGTTTTAAGTCACTCACAGTACCATTTAATGATATGTATCAGGTCGAAATTGTAAACCAAATCTAGTCTAATTTACTTTCTGGTGTCAATTTGACCTATCTTGGTCTGTAGTGTTAAACATGTCAATGTGTTTCTCTGTCGTTTAGTCTGCAGACAATCTAAGACATAATGTCATACAAATTTGTACGTTTGCAAATAATTAATAAATTGTAATTTAAAGGTGTACTCACCGTGTATCTTGATAAATATCCTCTCTCCGTATGCTACCTGTACGACCTTGGAGCTCTGTAAGTCCACCCGCACACGAGATACCCAGGGTAGGTTTGCGTGGCCCTCCATCCGACCTAATGATGAGATGCCAGGTGCATGTTATGACATGTCAGATGTAAGTTGTGTTATGAGATAAAATGACAGCTCTTACGAATGCTGAACTCTTAACCACAATATATTTTTGCGATATATATGTTTCACGACGGCCTCCTAAAGTTGGGAGCTCCTAAAGTTATGAACCAGTTTATCACCTCCTAAGTTAGATGCCGATTTAAGAAGGGATATGACTTGTGACATGGTCGTGAAACATTTTAGGAGGGGATAACTCGGGTTAGGAGTTCCTAACTAGTTATAACACCGTCGTGAAACGGGGGCATGCTGTTTAATTGTGTTTTATTAATTAATCTGTACTGTACATACTCCGTGTTGGACACTGGGATAAACTGGTGTAATAATGTCATCCTATAAAGTTCAAGTACAATTACCAAGTTCTTTACCTACACCAGTGGCCATGCTTCTCTTTATATTCTACTAGGTCACGATGAATAATAACTAATGTCAAAGGTCATAGATTGAGCCAATCAGAGAGTTCCACTTGGCGTATGTTTTCGTTCTACGGCGACAGGTATTAGAATACCAGCTACGGTATTATACATCCTCTTTCTTCATTTAATCCTCTCACTCCTGGATTAGGCAGAGCTCTTTGGTGCATATCCGGTTGCCTTCAGCATTGAGAGTGTTAACATGCAGACTTGGCTCATTTTATTTTAGGCTGTTATAGTTCTAGCTTATAAATTATACGTTGATCATGGTGTGCTCTCTTCAGAACAGAGTGTCTGATGATGATATTGCCAAGAATCAGAGAAATAGCATATAGGCGCAATTAGTCTAAATCACTTAGTATCGGTTTGGAGGATATAGTTTTGGATGCATGGTACCCTGAACCCTGAACCTTGAACCCTGAACCCTGAACCGGACCACGACTTGCGGTCTATTCCCCGGACCTAGATTCAATTCACAGTAATCTGATTGTCTCACGTGGTCAGGATTGGCTGACGGAAACTACTTTATTCATATTTTGGATCACGTTAGCCAATCAGATTGCCAGGAATTGGGCAGGATCCGGTCTTTTCCGGTTCCGGTTCTGAATCCAGGATATAGATATCACGTACCTTCAACAATAGGGCCTTGTGCCAGGAACAAATACCAGTCTTTGTCCAGATCGTAAACCTTGTCGTTGCCAGGGACTCGCTTAGTGCGGACGAACTCGCACGTCATGTAGCCAGCCGCGACAGTGTCGGAAATTGGGAATATCACCGGATGGGCCTGGCAAAGTAACATCGTAAGGAAATAAGTACTTATAATGCCGGGCACGAATGCAATTCTTATCTACTGTACATTGCCTCACAGTATAATCTACTGTACTAATGTATTGCATTACTTTGATAATTCACTCAAATTGTATGCGTTTAAATCGCCTTCAGCCTAATATGGGACAACAACAACAACATCAACAACAACAACAATAACAATAATAATAATATTAATAATAAATGCTATGTCCATAACATTTCACGTTTCGGCCCCTTCCCCAGGACGACGACTGTTATTATTATTATTATTATTATTATTATTATTATTATTATTATTATTAATGATGATGGTGATAGTAATACTGACAATGACTAAAGCTTACCGGGGTAATCCTCCTGTTCTTCCTAATGTAATTGTATGATAAGCTGAGACTGCGACGATCTCCTATCTTCATACACTCCACCACGCTATCGTCACCCTGCAAGCAGAACGTGTCATGATGGTGTTTAAATACAAAATATAATTTAGCACGGTTGAGATAAAGATCCCTACATTAGAGTTACGAAGTTTTGTACAGAAGAGCCAAGACTATGTTCCACAAACTGATCGTAACGTTACGAAGGTCGTAACTCCTTACGATACATGTAGTGGTAGTTACGTCTCACGTAGTTTACGTTACAGTCATTATGTGGAGCTGGGACCTGGGTATCGTTTCTCGAAGCTTTCGTAAGCGTATCTGCTATGAAACCATTGCGTTCTCGTAGTATAGCGATCTCTTATACACAGCGATCAGGAACTTAGACGAGCACTGTAGTTTCGTAGTGGATATGATACCCATAACTGGCCCCGAGATTATGAAACCTTTTTGAGTACGATTTCATGCTCAACTCGCAGTTTTGTTTACAAATTCATATATAAAATTTGAGCTTGACCATGAAATCGTACTCTAAAGAGTTCGTAATCTGAAGGTCAGGGGTCATGTACCCGCAGCTATCGCATACATAACTACGTCGTTACGTCTTCGTGAAGTAGCATTGTCCTCAACGAAGGAAAGTATAAAACAGCTTCTGGCCTCTGTTCGACAGAACGATCGTAGTGCTTAGAATATAGGAGTTACGACTTTCGCAGCTCAGGACAGTCGCTCCGTTTTGCCAAAGCGAAACGTGATCTGGGTATCATTTCTCGAAGCTCTCGTGTCCACTATTAGACCTTAGCGCTTTCGTAAATGCACGATCTCCGTTTATTAGAGATCGCTACGAAAGTCCTTATGGTCTCGTAATAGATATGAGAGCTTCCAGAGACGATACCCAGATATGAATTAGATTGACTAAACATAATTATGCATACATCATGACTCAAGAAAGTCTTGGCCGGTATTCATAAAAGGGCTTAAATCAGTTTTTGTTATTTATTGATCATCAAAAACTGACTTAAGCCCTCTTATGAATACCGGCCCAGGAAGCGTGTTCCTACCATCTTGGTGTCGTAGGAGAAGGCCAGGGACAGCCACTGGTCGTCCAATCCAGGCAGTAGAGTGGCGCTGATGCTGAACCACACCCTGTCTCCCATGTCGCTCCACTGCACGTCGAACCGACACGATTCCGCATTGCACATACTGAAGCAGCCTCTGGTTTTGCCACACTTCCCCGTGACCTGCGAACAGAAATGTCTCCAGTGTGAACTGCCAGACGATACAAGACCAGTAACATATGGTACTGGCCAGATGCATTTAATTGTATGCTAGCCTTAACCCTAACCCTAGAACCTGCGAACAGAATATCTTTATACAAGACCAATAGCATGTCATAGCAGCAATGGAACGAGACAGGTGCGATTTGTTGTACACTTGAAACCACTCCGCTCCAGGGAGCCTATTCTCGGAACGTTCTTATGATCGTACGATAATCTTAACCAATCTAATAGTATGTCTACGAACGGTTCTTAGTCTACGAATAGGTCCCCAGATCTAGAAACTACGATGATCCTGAATATTACGAGCTGTAGGTAGTAGAAGGCGCAATGGTGCGGTTCAGATGCTAACCTTAACCTTAATCCCGTGATCTGCGAACAGATACCTCTCCATACAGTACAGGACCAATAGCATATCAACAATGGTACGGGCCAGATGCGTTTAATTGTACACTAACCGTAACCCTAACCCTGTGACCTGCGAACTGATATCTTTCCAGTATGAACTGCCAGACAGTACAAGACCAATAGCCTAGCAGCAATGGTACGGGCCAAATGTGTTTAATTGTACACTAACCGTAACCCTAACCCTGTGACCTGCGAACAGATATATTTCCAGCATGAACTGCCAGACAATACAAGACCAATAGCCTAGCAGCAATGGTACGGGCCGGATGCGTTTAACTGTACAGAATGCTTGGCATCTTCTTGATGATTCTTCAGCTTTAATTACACTGCCAGACAAGACAGGAACTAATACCATTGCAGAGGATCCTTGTTAGTGAAGGGGACAGTATAATGTTTATAGTGTCTTTGTAACAGCAAGACAGCGGAATGTCTTGGCTTGCCAAATTAATGGGAAACAAAATTACTAATAGTATTTTGGAAATAGCGGCCAACGAGATCATTGGGGAAAGGGGGGACATGACCGTCATGGGACAAGAACAAATATCAAAATGCCATCCTTACTGGACGTTTGGGCGTGGTTGCTGGCGTGGTTGCAAATGTTGGAGGCGGCAACACGTTTCTGGTTGTTGTGATCCATCCCCGCTGTGTGGTAATTGATGAGGGAATGGAGGATGTAGTCGTCGTTGGAGTCGTGGTGGTGGTGGTTGTAGTCGTGGTGCTCTGGGGGAGGTCCTCTGGGCAGGGGGTGATGTACGGTGTGGTCAGCACGGCACGGTTGATGCTGAGACGGCCGTTGTAGGTATTGTCCGTCAACACGGCGGAGTTGATGCCGACGAAGTAGTTGCTGAATCGCTGCACTAACGTGGCACTAGAAGGATAGAACGAGATTAGTGTGCTATATCGCTTTTGGTAGACCATGATGCATGCTATATATACCCACATTATATTTCTGGGTAACATTAATTTTCAAATTAAAAATACTAATTCACTTTGAAGAACGTTATCTTACGTGATGATAATATGCCCTATGGTCTGAGCTGGTGATGTCCAGTTGAACAGCAGTGACGACTTGTCATCGTTGGTGATGTGGGTCAGTGACGTTTCCTGTCAAGGCAAAAGTAATGTATACCACTCTGAGTGGTTTAAGCTAATACAAACTTGAACTTGAACTTGGATATAAGTAGTAAAATTATACTACGTCTACATGTAGTTAGTTAAATACATATAAGCAATAACACTGCCATCAATTTGAAATTGGTTTATGTTAGTGAGATTTAACTAACCCACAATCTAGAAGTGTGGGGACCATATGCCATCATTGTTATTACAAGAGAGTTTACATAATTATCAACAGCTGAACTATGCCAGAGTCAGAGTGGTTTTACCCTTGGTTTGTCAGTACCACCTGTCACTCACTGTGTGCAGCGGGTGTTATTGTCAAAATAATTAAGGTCCCATGTGTACTGTTCTTGTTCTTGCACAATAGGCTCGCCACGGGACTATTTCCATCATCTTGCCCGCGTGACTTAACTCGATTTCTTCGTATGGCCAATGTAATAAGCGTGAGCTCGGAATTGTACCCTTTCCTGGGAGAGATGTATGTCTAATAGTTCCAGTATATGAGCAGTCCCGTAGGTTAGCCGACTGGGTCTTGCATTTTCTACGGTAGACCGGAAATGTACTCGTTGGATCAGAAAAGTAGGGCCATGATCTACGGTAGTTTGTAGACGGTTGCAAAGGTAGGTTCAAGGCCCACCCCCGATGACTGTCAAGACCCAACCCCGATGACTGTCAAGACCCAACCCCGAGGACTCTCAAGACCCAACCCCGATGACTCTCAAGACCCAACCCCTATGACTGTCAAGACCCAACCCCGAGGACTCTCAAGACCCAACCCCGAGGACTTACCCGGTCACATTCGTATCTGCTTCCAGCCACCGCCGTGAAGTGACCCAATCTTTCTGTTTGGTTGAACCTGGGATCGGCACGTCTGGCTTCCACTAGAAACCCGCGGAATTTGTTCTTACACAGACCTCGAACCATCACTAAATATGAAAAGGACAATGTATTCATTAAAGTAACAAAACCGTCTTTGCATGCAATAATTATTATATACTTTCAAATACATGTTTCTCATGTTCGGTATAACGTGGTTGTGACATATTTTCTTCTAATGTCACTGTAATTATAGATATTCATTGCTAGATCTACTACGTTGGAGGCTATTATTAAATTAATGATTTTCTTTTCCATCTTTAAATAAATCTAGCAAGATTTGTCGTCAACGTCTTAGACAAAGACTATATTAATACACTGTATACATACTTACACCTACATTATAACATTTATTCCTGTTTAATATTAAGTTTTAAAGCCAACTGTGTTGTTGCTTCATCATTCATGCTTTCCATCATCAGCCGTGGCTATTCAAACTAAATATTGGCATGGTGAATATTACGAAACTGCTAAGATATGTTTTATTAGTGTAAGGAATGAAAGCTCTTGCTCTTAAAATATAAATCCTGCTCTAAGACAATGGAGAATGTTAAATTATTCATAGTTTTACCCATCAGACTTTCATTTGGTCCAAAATTGTCTTTAGAAACCAGAACTACAAAAGGCGACGTAGACGTATTTCTTGAGCTGAGGCCGTGCTGCGGAGACATATTGATACATGCGTCACTCGGTGCTCCACCGCTGTATCCTTCCGCGCAATACAGAACTGCGATTATTGCGCAAAGGCATGGTAATTTGAACTGTGGAATAAAAGAGCAACACACATTATTAAATGTTAAAGGCGTATTATCACAGATGGTTGACCTAAATAATGGGCAAACAAATGTATCCACCCAAAAGTTGTTATTTACTGATGTACTTCTTCCCCAACACTCGATAGTTGTAAACAAAAAATCATATTTTATAAGAATAAAGGGAACGTTCCTCTAATTATCTTGTCTTTGATGCATCAACTGATCTATGAATGAATTCTAAGAAAATCTAGTCGTACCACTTTAAATTCTTAGTATACTAGTATATATAGTCTCTTTGCATTAATATAATTAAGCAAAATGAAATATGACCATATTCAGGTTGACGACAGCTGGCCCCGAGGTTACGAAACCTTTTTTAGTACAAATTTGTGCTCAACTCGGAGTTTTGTTCATGAAACGTCATGTACATTTTTAGCTTGGTCATGAAATCGTACTCAGAAAGTTGTGTAACCTCAGGGCCTTGTTAATATACATTCGATTCAAACTATGGTGAAGTTTCAGTGGAAGTGTGGCTAGTATACAGCGGTGGAAAGGTTTTTGGAAGTACAAACATGATGTTATGTATGTCAAGTGAATGCACTTTGCAGTTGTAGCTAGGAACTCGTAAAAAAACAACCATATTATGTGATAGTATGCCTTTCATCTGTTAATAAACGTATTTGTAATAATAATAATAATAATAATAATAATAATAATAATAATAATAATAATAAATAATAAATAATAATAATAATAATAATAATAATAATAATAAT
>JAVCKZ010045559.1:0-18923 GCA_034780755.1 Lepetodrilus elevatus
TTCTGTTAAAGACACACATACTTACAGCATTGCAGTGTTCATGGTATTGTTTCTGTTAAAGACACACATACTTACAGCATTGCAGTGGTCATGGTATTGCTTCTGTTAAAGACACACATACTTACAGGCTTGAGGTGGTCAGTAAGAGTCGGATCCAGAAATCCCAGACAGAAGGATCCAGTGAAGACAGCGAAACATGTCACACATACTTGTACGTCCTTCAACAGGGTCAGCATGGATCCCTCATATGGCTTGTGGACTTCTGAATTTTAAATTAAATGGGGCGATATATAGAGGATAGTTCATGTATCTAGTATCTAGTGAAAATGTTAAACATGACATTCCAAATTGCTCAAATAGTGCCGGTCGGCATTGTGGCTGCAGCGGGTTCAGTGGTACTGAAAGTTGTTCTCGCGGTATATAATTTTTCTCAAAATGAGAAATCTCAGTCTTTCACTGATAATAAAAATACACACAAGCACACACACAGACACAGTTTATGTGATTTTCTAGTATTAAAACCATGGTCTATTAGTCCGTCAGAAAGACGATAAATAGGGCCAACCCGGGCTGTAACATCTAACGAAATGCTCATCACGATGACACTGTGTTCTGCCAAAGGAATTTCAACGCACCTGGTGACCTTCTTATGGATTTAATCCAAAAGTTTCGTAATTTAACATTTTTCGGGAAGACATGCCCACCTGTGACTGAACATAACGACACACAACAGCATGTTGAAGGCATGTTTATAGTCGTCACTACCGTATTCAACAGCAGCTAAATAACCGGAAGTTGAAGGTGGACCGGTATGTCACTTACCACGTTAAAGGCATAATATCACAGTAGATCGACCTGGATAATGGACAAACAAATTTCGATCTGAGACTAATTGCGCTTGATTTATCCACCCACAAGTTATTTAGTGATGTACTTGATCCCCAACACTCGATATTTACAAAAATAACCACCATTATGCATGCATACACACGCACGCACGTGCGCACACACACATACACACGCACACACACGCACGCACGCGCGTTACTAGTTTATACTACATATGATGATAAATATATTATATAATATGCACAATAACATGCCCTATTCTCAAACATAACTGATTGTAATGAAGGATACATTTTGGGGATATATACAAAGTATTTTACAGTGACAGCTATATTACGCGCACATTGTGTTGGATTCAGTGATTATATGTATTCATACAATGATTTCATGCGTACCAGTCAAACATGTTTTATTGCTGTTTTGACATGTTCGCTCTATTTTCAGTATATTAGCTATCAGCAAAGAGCATTTTATGCTCTCAGTGGATAAACAGCTTCACGAAAGGATACCCTGGGTCCATATTCTCGAAACTTCTTAGCTAAGAACGTCTTAGTGAGAAAAGATCTCTTCAAAAATAAACATTAGCAGAAACCCAGTTAAGCAAATTCTTAGTACTTACGAACTTCTTATGACTTACGAAGTTTCGAGAATACGGTCCCTGGGGGTCTATTCTCGAAACGTTCTTACGAACTTCTTAGCATAAGAACAGTTCGTAGCCTTGCTATTACTATTAGGATCGTTAAGATTTCCGTACGATCGTAAGAACGTGTCGAGAATAGGCCCTCTGGTTCTTAGCAGACTCAATATTGCAGTATGTCATAATTATGCAGTTGTAGTGACACCGTTTTATTTCGAATGTTCTTAAGATTGCCGATATATCAAGGTCCGTCCGGATCGTTCTTTCCCACTCTGTTGGCCATCCGTAACCATCCGGAATGGGCGTGTCCTGAAGGTATACTATTACTCTTATGTGGCTTGGAAATATATAGACAATAACCCATGAGATACAAGAGATTATCTTTCACTCGCAATAGCTCGTGACTTACACCACGAGGGAAAGGTAATCTCTAATCTCTCGTACCGTATTGATTATTATGTTTATACAACATAGTCAATCTTAAAGAAAACATTATAAATTATCACAATTTATTGTAGCATCTATAGACGATGGTTCATAACGTCCAGAAATTCCCTAAAGTACAATTTAGACCATTCAAAATATAAGTTTTTAAAATATACATTATTGTGAGTTTATTATTTAATATTATAATTGTAATATCTACTGTCTCGATGATAATTAGACTGACTTGTACCTATCAATTGTACCTACAAATGTTCTAAGCAACGGACTCGCAATATTGTAGCCGGTTAGTACAACTGAACGTGCAACGATAGTAGACTACAATTGAATTTTCATATTATTTTTAGAAACCCGCTGCTAACGTAAGTTTATCGGTTATCGCCACAATAGTTTTAGCTAACCATATTCTCAAGTATTATAGAAATAAAAATGTTTTATCCAAAATATGCGTCGATTCTAGCGATTTGATTGGTATGAAATGGATTTGCAATTGTAGCGAGTTCCGAAATTTTGTCTTTCAATCAACTTTTCTGTACAACGGCTCTCTGTACGTTATCAATGCTAGTTATATAACTCTGCCTAATAAAGCTATTGAATACTAAATCTTCGACGGCGACTGTACCTATACTATTAGGCAATCTAACCAGAGTCTACATACCGGGAAATGTTACTGGGTCCGGAAGTGACTTGACGTCATCATCATCATCATCATCATCAGTTCTGTCAGAAAACGAACGATTGCAACAAGTAAGTACACAAATGGCAGCATTGGAATAGAACTGATTTAACTACGATGACATACATAACGCGTATAGTAGAAAACGCACACAATTCGTATTTGAGAAATATTCGTATTTGTGGTGTGGAAGTTAGAATATTCATTATGTCCTTTGCTGGATAGGATTCGTTACAAAACAGTAGATGTGGGTGGGCTTTTTTGTATTAAATGTCACCTTACTTTCGCCTCTCGATATTGATGAGAAACAAGTATTCTGTTATAAAATACTATTTGTATTATCGAAATTGAAACCTGTTTAAAAGATGGCTTCAAATAGTTCACGATGAACGACGAATAATTTGCCATGGGTGTATTCATAAACGTAGAAACGTGACATTTTACCAAAGAAATATTGAATATGTATATTTTATTTACGAAATAAATGTACAAATGTCCGTGAGAGCGTAGCTTTAAATGTGTGCTAATCCATATTATGTATTTATTAAGCTTTCAGGAAGCCTGATGGTAGCCTCATGCATTGAGATATGTGTTGGAGCCACAGGCTTGATCGCACTCTTCATGCGATTCATTGGTCCGATAACAGTCAGCACGACCATCACCTTAATAAGTATGTCAATGTACAAAATACATATCATCCAATCAACGCCATCCTGGGAAATTGCTCTCGTGTAAGTCACGCACTTTTATTTAAAACCATACGTGTTCTATAAAAACATATTGAGTAATTTATTTTGTATTTTGTTTTAGAAATGAGAGAATTACAAGTAGATAATCTATAGTTTCCACATTATATAATTCATTTAGTATTTTGTTTTAGAAATGAGAGAAATACAAGTAGATAAATGGTTGTTGTTACCACATTTTATAATTCATTTTATAATTTTAATTTGCAGCCATACTTGATGATACAATTATGTATTAAGGGGACTTAGCAGCGTACCAATAATAATAATGATACTAATAATAATAAGTATTATTATTATATAGCGCAAGTGCTTCTATACACTAGGACATACACGCAGCTCTATTATAGCGTTCGCAGTGCTACGGTACGCACACAGCGTTGGATTCATCTTGCTTTTTGCCTGGGCTCAATTCAGTAGGAATTTCGTAAGATTGTCAAGGAAAATCATGTTTATAGAGACCTACTATACACCTACTATACACCATGTTACGTACGATCGCGATCAACTGCTGGCACTATGTAAGATCAAGGTGTCACTTGTTTCTGCATTTCAGAGGGACAGTTCTGGCGGTCGTATTTATTTTATACATTCCCAATCTTAGAGTACCTTTGCCAGTCTGTAGAAGAAACAAAGAAAGGAGCTACGTTCGTCCGTGTTATTTATTCCCGGTGAGGCTTCAATGTGTAAATATGTGAGATCTATTCCCCGGAACCGAAACCATCATTGCGGTCTATTCACCGGGCCCAATTCCCGGCAATCTGATTGGCTCACGTGATCCAACAAATCATGCATCATAAATATGAATAACATATTTCCCTAACCATAACCCTAGTCACGCGAGCCAATCAGATTGCCGAAAATTGGATCCAGGTCCGACGAATAGAGCGCTTCCGGGTCCGGTTCCGGAGAATAGACCCCGCATTGTAAATAGTCTAGACGTTATATACCCAAGTCTAATTGGTCGAATTGTTAATGTTTATTGGGTTCTTTCCCCCCAGGCTTTACTGAACATTCTGATAATGTGGGGAATCTCTGCCATTCTAACAGTCACTGACGTCATTCCTGATGACCGTTCCACTCTGCGGTACAGAGCGAGAACAGATGCCAGGTCATCGTTGATTGGACAGAGTCCGTGGTTCATGCTTCCATACCCAGGTACGATATCGCATCAACCAAGCGACATCCATAGATATGCGCTAGGACCTAATAATAAGGTCGACATTATGGCGGAAACTTACGAAATTAAATGCTTTAACGGATCTTTAACGGATTGAATGTAAACGCTTTCAGTGCCATATATTGCAATATTATACATAAAATAGACAATACCAGAAATTATGTATTTATAGTTGTATTTCTTAAATTGTTATTCATATGCAAACTATGTATTCATACGCAAACATTTATATAACAACATCTTTTAGCCAATATTTTCCCATTGCAGGACAGTTTGGAATTCCATCTTTTAGCTCAGCTCTCTTTGTTGGGTTCTCGACTGGATTCTTTGCTTCTATGATCGAATCAGTTGGGGACTACTTTGCTGCGGCGAACGCATGTCGCGTTGACCCTCCGCCTAATCACGCCGTCAACAGGGGCATCCTTATGGAAGGCATTGGGGGATTGCTCTGTGGAGCCATTGGAATTGCTCACGCTACAACCTCATATAGTTCCAACATACCCACACTCACTATATCAAAGGTTCTTATCTTATGCGTTCCTTTCATATGAAATATGAAATGAATAATAGTAGTAGTAGTAGTAGTAGTTGAGTAATTTGTTTTGATGCTTCAGAAACTTTTTGCTAAAATAGCAAATGGGATGTTCAATGCCGTGGACGTCATCTTGCTGTAATACAGCTCCCGCTCCCACATACTACTAGGCCTACTACTACTACTACTACTACTACTACTACAACACTACTACTATTATAGCTGCAGATATGTAGCTATAAGATGGGCCGTTTATTATTTTGCTATCTATTCTGATATAGGGTGCCAGAATAGATAGCAAAATAGTAAACGGCGCATCTTATAGCTACCGTTCTGCAGCTACTACTACTACCACTACCACTACCACTACCACTACCACTAATAATAATAATAATAATAATAATAATAATATACATGTACTACTACTAATAATAATAACGATAACCATCGATCTATATTATCCTCAGTTAGAATAACGTCCAAACAGTTGTATTTACAATATATCTCAGTAGATTATAGAAATGTGGTGGAATGGTACAGACCATTGCTTAGACACGAAAATGTGTCATCGGGCTCAACGATTGTTAAACCTATTCCAATAGACATGCATTTAAGGAAGAACCGTTGAAGCATTAACATCCTCTGTACAATAATAACCCAATGACCAAATAATATAATGCGTAATGCCTACATTTTCTAACCCTCTCCGTCGCAAATGGGTGAAAGATTCCCGCAGCGACGTTAAACTCCATATTCACTCACTTACTCACCGTGCTGGATTAGACACGGGCACATCTCTTTAGGACATCTCCGGCTGCCTTCAGCATTGATGTACGTATGCATTATTGGTATGCATCTTAATACCGTGTGGATGACTTCTGCAGATAGCAAGTCGGTCCGTGATGCTCTGTTGCGGTGTCCTCCTGATGGTGCTGGGTGTCCTCGGAAAGTTTGGTGCGGCGGTAGCCAGTATTCCGGACCCCGCGATGGCCGGCGTGTCCATACTGCTGTCGGGAATGGTCATCTCTATGGGCATTGCTAACCTCCGCCATGTCAACATGAAATCGTCCAGGAATCTGTCCATCCTGGGAATATCAATATTTACAGGAGTTTTCATGTCCGAGTGGATGGGCAGACATCCCAACCTTATCAATACCGGTGGGTAGAACATGTCAATAGGGGCACTTGATTATCACTTAGCCGGCAAGGTTTTCTAGCCGCTTTGCTAAGGGCGTTTTCGATTTTGTTATAGGAGTACTCGGAGTTCTAAATAGAATGCTGAGGATCGTTGTCGGAGTGTGTGGTGACGTCATGAATTTATCCGATAACTAGGATAATATAATCGAAAACGCCCAATATCTTCTAGCCGCCGGAAGTAACTGAAACTGGTTTGCCGGGCTGGCCCGGGCAAGACAAATCAAGTCCCACTACCGTGTTCTAATGAATTTCAATGTTACGTTATTACTAAACTACAATTACATTACAACTACATGATATTGATATTTCACTGTCCACAAATCTGCCATGTTCATCTATCATTAATTCTTTTCCTACTGGATTATTGGCACATACACTGCTCTTGGGCATCGCCAATTGCTTCCAGCATTGAAAGGGTTAAAGTATTTACATAGAATATGATGTCCCTGGAAATGTGCAGCTGGTTTCCTCACCATGACGGAGGATATACTTACTGCTCACAGAACGGAGGCTTAAACTCCCACGAACACTGGCAACGGTTGTGATACAAACAATGGCCGCCATTTTGACATGGTTTCGAGCAGATGGCTGAAATTTGAAGATTTATAAGTTGTGGAATGTTAATTTGTGTCTTGTTGGTCAGTACTGTCTCTAGTGCAAGTAGAGCATACATTCCTGTCAATTGCATAAAGATACAAATCTTTGATTTGTGAAACAAGAACTGACTTTCAGAACCATCATCAATATCTTCATCCTCTACCAATAGCTTGTAGAACGTCAGTACCTTCATGAATAAACTGAGTGGAGCATCCAGTGAGGTAGATGATGCAATCTCTAGTGATAACATCATGGCATTATTCAATCAGATTCCATAATCATCATGGTAATGTATATATTTGTTAAGGCAGTGGCTATTATTACATTGATCCACCATCTGACAGACATCTACTCAGGGGCTCATTCCAAAGATTGATCATAGTGCTACAAGAGTTACTATTGGCTGGACATGTATACATGGTAATTAAGTTTGGTACAATGACTCCCATAGGACCATGATTGTTCTGTAGAGTGTGGTCCTGGGCCGGTATTCATAAAAGGGCTTACGTCAGTTTTGAAGACCAAATATATAGCAAAAACTGACAAGCCCTTTTATGAATACCATCCCTGGGCCGGTATTCATAAAAGTGCTTAAGTCAGTTTTTGGTGACCAAATATATAGCAAAAACTGACTTGAATACTGGCCCTGGAGTTTTTGACTAAGGACATTGATGCGCTGTCTCTTGACTATCTGGACGCACATACTGACCTCTCTGGCACCGGGTTCCCTCGTATCCTGGGGGACAGTTACACCTGTAGGGGGCGCCACAAGTGCCACCGTTCAGACACGGCAGGATGCAGATAGCTGTGGGTAGAATGGTCAGGAGTAAAACACTAAACCTATTACCTGGGCTCCCTTACATGAAGCTCTCTTATCCACTACTGTATAGTATGTAATCTTGTGCTGGGATTCGTGAGTTCTCTATTAAAAGAAGTGGACATGTAAAGCTGGATTACACCATACAATTGAATCCATAGAACGTTAACTATGTCCTACAACAATGCTAAGCAATGCTGTGTTCTCTGACAGTGATTAATCCAGAGAATCGTTGAGAGTACATAAGAATGGAGCAGTAGTGTTAATACATGTATCAGTAGCTGTGTCTAAAGATTTGCTGCACTTTCAAAATATAATTTACTTTATAGAAATCTGACAAAGATCTTGATCCACACTATTAAAATATGTTTATCAAAAGTTGACTTTGTCAAAGAAAGTTTGGTCACGTGGCCTTTGTCAAAGAAAGTTTTGTCACGTGGACAAGCCTTAAATGATGATGGTGGTGCGGCTGGTGCCTACAACTGATCATTGAACATATTCAAGGGAATATCCCGAATAGTGAATAGTTTCACTATGAGTGGTTGGTTACGGTGATAGCTGTCCAGTACTATGCAGCTATCTACACACCCAGTTCACACCGGCGTCCAGCGTATCCAGACCGACATTTACACCGGTTCAAACCAAGACATCTTCCGCCGTTCAAGCACTCGAATTTGCACTCAGCTGTGGAGAGAACAGAAACAAACATTTACTTTTCTTCTCAGTATTGCCATGCGATTGTCTATCAGGTAGTATCCATGTTGAGATTTCAGTGGGTATGGTGTTTTTTTTGTTGTAAAGATGAATTGAAGGGTTTGGAGAACGTATCATTACTGACATTGCAGGCAGAGTAGCCTAAGCTTTGTAAGAAGGGTGTCCTGAAGTTTGTGATGATGTGATGTGTCATAAAGTGTTGCTGAGCCACCCAGACTTCCAGTCTATCCATCCCATAATTGATTGAGTGATTGAATTAGTTCTTTATGTCTCAGTGGGAATCTGTCATCCATATATACTATCATACATTCGCTGCGATTTAGAGGGTAACGTGACCAATATGATAGCAATTGCAGGTTCCATACAGTGCCATTTTGTTCTGCTAACACACTCAAACATCCAGAGTCCATACTACACAGTATTTATGTTAAGAATTAAGTGAGAACTAAATACGAGTGTTTAGAGGGCATATGCCCATCATATATAAAATATGGAGGTTTTCACGAAGCTTGATACAGAGTCATCAAGTTCCGCCGACCCACCCAAACATCCGGCCTGTCCATCCCACTGTCCAGTCTGGCTGCATGTCAGTCTGGGCGGCATCTTGACCGGGGTCAGTCCTGGACGACACATGAACATCACTTGGTCGCCGTAGAAGTAATGGTGGCCAATCAGCATCACGTTCACGAGGTCCTGAACCTTGGGCCGACCACAGTAGACCTCTGAAGCAAGAACCAGCATGGTGGAAAATATTGGACTCCTTGGTAAAAAAGAGCTTGGGAACTGCGAAAAAGATTTTCACTAGTAATATTCTATGATTTCCTGCCATGTTTTACTGTAAAATGTGAAGTATCTTCTCTACAAAGGCAATATTAGAAAGAATAGGAGTGCTTCTTGATATTTACAATGAAATCTTATGATTGCATCCTGTAAATCTAAGAAATTGTACTGACTTCTACAGTATCCAGTTGGTGTCGTCCATTGGCCTCCCTCCAGACACACAGCCACCATCTCACCGCTGGCTTCGAACCCAGTCTCGCACTCAATGGTTGCACTATCACCCTCTAGATAGCCTGATGGAACTTCCTGTGTGTTCGGGATATCAACTCTCCGCTGGCAGAAATCGACAACTCCTGTACAGGCAATTTCCATTAGTTTCATATTGTCCATTATTTGCTTTGAACTTTTACTTATTTTATGTTTATCTCATGTGTAGCGTGTGTGTAGCTTAATCCTCTCTATGCTGAAGGCGACGGAGAGGGGTGTATCTTAGGTTTATCTTTGATGATGGAGTACACTTATACTTGGTCATAGCATGGAGGATATCATACAAGAAAAATAACGATTACATGAATGTAAGGACAAAATATATCTGTTACTAAAGATAGTTCTCTATCACGTATCTGAGTGTGGAGAAATAAAAAATATATATGACCTATCTGTATCCATTTTCTTCACAACAGAGCCTTTAAGACATGACCTCTGTACACTTACGTCTACACTCTCCTGAAGGAATGGTCCACACTCCCCCCTCCAGACACTCTGAGCTCATGTCTCCCTCGGCCTCATACCCAAGCAGACACTCCACCTCCAGGACACTGCCCTCCATGTGTCCAGACGGGATGGGTCGTGTGTGATTCAGATCCACAGCCAGATCGCAAAGGCTGTTGAACTCTGCAACAAATAGCATTGAAGACATTATCAGGCCTTGCATTTGTCTTGTCTTCCGATCCTCCTCCTCCACCCAACCCACGTTAGCAATTCCCGAAAGAAGTGCCCCTAGAACAATGGCCTGTAAGTTCCTGTAATAAGTTTCACAAAAGGGTAGATAACTCATGACAGACAATTGAGTGGAATGGAGGCCTTACCTATGCTGCATGTCGGTGGCTCATCACTCCAATGCCCAGACGTCATACAGGTAATTGAAGAGCTGCCAGTCAAGGTGAAACCCTCCTCGCACACAAACTGTAGAACCTCATTCAAGTACGTCCCTTCAACGAGGTCTCCAGACACCAGTACTGAGTTCTCTGGCAGTCTCACTGGACCACAGTCAACAGCTATAGAAGAACATAATGTAGGAATTATTCAGGAAGACATATGTCATGGAGATAAGAATGCAAAGACATCCACAGACAAAGAGAAGTTGAACATCTGCTAGATCAACTGGTATACGCTTTTAGTATAGTATACATATTGTAATTATACAGTATAGTGTAATTGTTTACAACTATATCATTACATGGAATCAATTCCACAGGAAGATATATTTGTTCTTACCTGAGCAACTTTGTCCTTGGCTGCTCCATGTTCCATCCTCCTGACACTTGACCTCCACTGGACCCGACAGAGAGAAGCCGTCTTCACAGTAGTACCTCACTACACCTCCATAGCTGAAGTCTGATCCTAGAAACTGAGCATCAGTTGATGGAATCCCGCAATTGACCTTCACACAGATCTGCCCCGAGGAGCTCCAGCTTCCCCCTCGTCCACACGTAATAACTGACTCTCCTATGAGTCTGTATCCTATTGAACAGTAGAACTCCACTGTATGTCCATAAGTGAATGTGTCACCTCGGTAAAATACATCTGATTCCGGTCTTCCACAGTTTATAATTTCACAGCGTGGTGCTGTCCCTTTCCAATGTCCATCTGCTTCACAAGTCAGTTCAGCGTCTCCAAACATGTCATAACCTTCAGGACACGTGTACTGCACTATTCCTCCATATCCGAAGTCACTGCCTGTGAATTGTACCTCACTGTGAGGGTCTCCACAACTCACTCTTTGACACGAAGGGGCAGCTCCACTCCAAGATCCATTTGACTGGCATTTCAGTACAGTCTCTCCAATTACGATGTGACCCAAGGGGCAGGAGTATGTAACAGATCCTTCATAGGTGAACTCTGACCCCGAATACTCTGCACCTTCAGGAGGAGGCCCACAGGAAACTTTGGAACATATTGGAGAGTCCCCACTCCATTCTCCTTCAGCTTGGCAAGTGAGGACACTTACTCCGATCAGATCATAGCCAAGAGGACATGTGTACACGATCTGCCCTCCAAATGTGAAGTCCGAGCCTGTATATGAGATACCTTCTGGTGGCTGACCGCAGCTAACCTTCTCACACATAGGAAAGGTGCTGCTCCACGACCCGTCTTCCGTGCAGCTTGCGTCTTCAGGACCAAGTAGGTTATGACCAGGTGAGCAGCTGAACGTGATGTATCCTCCAAAGTAGAAATCATCGCCGTCGTAAGTGACCTCAGTGGATGGAGCGCCACAGAACACGCTGCTGCAGACCGGAACCTCACCATCCCAGGTGCCGTCCTCTTGGCACATGTGGGTCTTGCCTCCTGAAGACATTGTGTATCCGGTGTAGCAAGAGTAGTCTGCCCTTGAATACAGCGTGGTGTTGGTAAAGGTGACGGTGCTGAATGAAGCCAGAGGAGGGCGTCCACAGTCTATAGGCAGACATTGGAGGTTCTTATCATACATCCACGACCCCATGTCACACACAGCCTTCGAATCTCCTTCAATGACGTATCCAGAATTACAGACATAGTTTGCGACTTGCAAAGAGCCTTCAAGCTCCACAGTGACTGATACATGGTCAAATATATACGGTGGACCGCATGATATTTTCTCACATGCAGGTGGAATCCCTTCCCAAAAGCCATGTGCGCCACATCGCAAGGTGTTGTTGCCGTCTAGTCTGTAGCCATCGTTGCATACATATACAACAGTGTTCCCGAACTCAAAACTGGTCCCAACTAAGGTTGAGTGAAGAACGGTATGCGGTGATCCACAGTTGACAGGCTGACAGACGGGAGCCACACCATTCCACAAACCTTTCCCCGTGCACTGTCTCAGTACATTGCCCACCACGTTGTATCCAGAGTCACAGACATGTGTTATCCTGTCCTCGTAATGGAAGGGCCCTGTTGCTTCTTCGCCACTGAGCATTTGGTGAATTCCATGTAAAACAGCCTCAGGTCTATCACACGTCACGGGTTCACACGCCGGAGCGGTGTTGTTCCACATCCCATCTGCTTCACAACGCAAAGCATTCCCGCCCAAAAGTGTGTATCCGTAGATGCATCGGAAAATAAGGGTTGACCCATACGTCCTCAGCCTTCCAGTCACAAGACCATGCTGTATGAAGTCTATTCGTGAGCATGATACGATCTTGCACCGTGGAGCAACGCTAGACCAGGTTCTGTCTCCTTGACACGACATAGATGCAGCGCCTTCAATTGCATAGCCTGTGTTGCACGTGAAGGTTACAGTAACACCAAATGCGAGTTGGCCACTGTCGGAATCCGACGAGAACTGACTATTGGGCACACCAGAAGGAGGATCACACACGATGACTTCACAGTACGGTGTCTCAAAGCTCCACGACCCATCTGCTCCACACGTATGTTGGTTTGTTCCAACCATAAGGTAGCCGTGGTCACAGTTGTAGGTTATACTGTCCTCAAACATGTAAGACGCTCCTAGGAGTGTGCCGTGATCCGGTGCTCGTGGTATTGCACAGGATATCCTCCCACAAAGAGGACTCCTCTCATCCCATAAACCGGTAGCCAGACAGGTCCTGACCCGATTACCTACAAGCGTAAAGCCAGGGTCGCATGCGCTGATGATAGCTTGTCCGTACGTGTAGTCAGATCCTTCAATTTGTCCATGGTTTATTGGTCCTGGGTCCGGACAGTGCACTGCTAGGCATATCGGAGCGCCTATGTCCCATGTTCCTGAATTAAGACATCGTCTGAATCGGGGACCCATCAGATCGTATCCAGGATCGCATGTGTATGTCAGAACGCCGTCCGAGACCTCCAAGTTGCCGTGGTCTATGGTACCAGGTTGTGGACACACTATCTTGGAACACGTGGGAGGTCGACTGTTCCAGGTCTTAGTCTCCATGCATCTGATGCGGTCTTTGCCTATCATTTCATAGCCGTCGTTACAGGCGTACACCGCCTCGTCACTGTAGCTGTATGATGGCTTAGGGTATATCAATCTCCCATATCTTATTGTACCATTTGGGTTAGGACATCTGATTAAGATACACATGGGAGCTTGTCCCGACCAGGTTTTGTCCTCCTGACATTGTCTTGATTCTTCTCCAATGATGTCAAAGCCTATGTCACAACTGTAGATAACAGTACTGGAATACGTGTGGTTTGATTCCGATAGAGATCCGTGGTCCAGATAATCTGGTTGAGGACAGGACACAATCTGACAACTTGGGAATGCAGCATCCCAAGAACCATTCGCCCCGCATTGATATCTTGACTGTGAGCCGACTAGGTAGTAGCCCACATCACAAACAAAGTTGAGCTCGGCTCCGAACGTGAAGCCACCTTCTGTCTTGATATGATCAATGCGAGGCGGGGGTGGACACGTTACTATCTTGCAGTAGAAGGACGATGATGTCCACGCACCAGAAGCTTGGCAGTTCACCTGAGACACTCCTACACCAGTGTAGCCCACGAAACAGGTGAAAGTCACCACTGAACCAAACACAGTTCCATTTGACAGGTCCACATTAGCATTGACCACAGGTTCGGGCCGCCCACACGAAACGGGAGAACACTGTGGCGTGTCTATTGACCAGGAACCGTCTGCTTGACAAACTGATATGGTGTCGCCAGTCAGCTCATAACCGTCCATACACGAGAACATGACGAGGTCATCATATGAATAACTGTCTCCTTCTAGTATGACATTCTTGGATATTACTGGCTTATGGCACTGGACCTTTTCACAGATGGGAGGAGGACTTATCCATGATAACGTTGGCGGACATTGGTTACTAGCAGGTCCTTTTAATTGATACCCTTCGTCACATACATACTGAATGGTTCGGCCGAGAGCGTAGACATCTCCTATCACTCTACCATGATCCAAGGCAGCTGGAGTCGGACACGTCAGCATGACACAACTTGGGTCAGATCCCGACCACTCCCCTGTGTCCTGACATGTACGCACAGTATTTCCTCTCAACGTAAAGCTTGGGTTACACATATACCTCAAGGTTCCGTCTAGCGTATTGGATTGTAGCACGCTCCTCCCGTTAGCGATCTCAGCTACGTGTGGACAAACTATTGAATGACATCTAGGTGTTGATGGATACCACAAACCATCAGCACCACATGTTCTCTCGGCAGTTCCTTTCAGCTGGAATCCTCGGGTACAAGTATAGGACAATTTCGCTCCGAAACTGTAATCAGTTCCTCCTATAAGTCCATTAACAAAGGCTCCAGGTCGTCCACAAGATAGGATCTGACAGACGGGCATTAAACCAGACCATGTTCCACGTATCATACACTCGATTCTATGTGATCCTACAAGCTTGTACCCTACGTCACATTCAAATATAGCATAGGATCCGAATGTTGTGCCAGTCATTACAATCTGCCCGTTGACAAAAGGGAGAGTGGACACGTCTTTGCAGGTTATACTGTCACAGGTTGGTGGCGTAGAACTCCAGGTGCTGTTCTCCTGGCATGTCCGCTTTGATGATCCATTGAGGATAAATCCTCGCTCACAATCGTACCTGATTGAAAGTCCGTTCCTTGAAAGAGTTACTGTTCCCCCGTCTATGGGTGCTGGCGAGGGGCAGACGATCTTAACACAAACCGGATCTTGCCCACTCCATTCCCCGCTTGCCAGACATGTTCGCTTGCCAGCGCCTTCAAGTTTGTAACCTACGTTACACGTGAAATCTACGACCGTGTTGTATTCTCTCCTGAAGCTGGAAGCTCTTCCCTTTGACAGTCTTGCCATTGGACAAGTAACGACCTCGCAGAGTGGGATTGGTGCATCCCAGTCACCGTTTGCCTGGCAAGTTCTATTCTGGGTTCCTACTAGGTTGTATCCTGGGTCGCATTCGTACGATATCAATGCCGCGTACGTGTAGTTTATCCCGTGCATTCGTCCGTTTGATGTGACTCTTGATGGCTTGTCACACTCCACAGGCACACACGTAGGCTTGGTTCCAGTCCAGTCCTGCGTGTCGGAACATGTCCTGATGCTGTCCCCCTGCAGGACATACCCTTCTAGACATCTATAAAACACTGCTGTCCTGAAGACCGTGGCAGTGGAGTTTTTCTGTCCGTAAGCTATACCTGGTAGTTCTGGACAATGAACTGGACTACACGTAGGTTCAATGCCAGACCAAGACAAATTTGCCTGACAACTACGAACCTTTATGCCCTCGAGGTTATATCCGGGGTTACACAAGTACCGAGCTTCGGATTCCAGTATGAGATCTGTGTAATCTACGACTCCGTTAGTTATTGTGTCCGGCGGGTTACATTTCATAGGGTTGCAAACTGGTGCTTCATTTGTCCATGATCTGTCTGTCTGGCACGTTCGCACGGACTCGCCTTGGAGTTCGTAGCCTTCCACACAAGTGTATTCCACCTTACTGGTGTATGTCAAACCAACAATGTTGATGATGGCGTGTTCAATTTCCTGTGGATTCTCACACGATATGGTTTCACATACGGGTACCTCGTCTGACCAATCTCCAGAACTTGTACATGTTAATGTTGCTTCTCCAGTTAATTCGTATCCAATGATACAGGAGTAGGTTACTGTCTGACCAAAGGTGTTTCTCCCGGAGACTTCAAAATTCCCGTTGGATATATCAACTGGGGAACTGCATACTATGGGATCACAGGTGGGAGGCTTCGTGGACCAACTACCGTCTTCTTGACATACCATCTCCGTCGCTCCATTCAGTTCATACCCCGCATTGCACCGGAACGTGGCAACACTGTTGTATACTATAGAAACAGCTGTAACAACCCCGTTCTGGAGAACCGCTGGTTTGCTGCAGAGTACTGGTTTACATTCAGGATCTGCTCCGCTCCAGGAGGAGTTGGATAGACACTGCCGCCGCTTGTCTCCTTGAAGCTTGAAGCCAGAGTCGCATGCATAGCTCACAGAACTCTTCAAGGTAAAATCCTCACCCGTGATCTGCCCATTCGGCACGTCATCTGGTTCTCCACAGTCAGCAGGGTCGCAGGTGGGAGCATCCGTCCATCCCTCTTCCTGACACTCGATGGCCTCGTCACCCGCCATCTCGTATCCTTCTTCACACAGGTACTCGACCAGAGACAAGAAGATACGGTCGTCTCCGACAGCTTCAGCATGAGCCACGATTGGCGGTTCAGGACACGTGATAATCACACATGAAGGCAGCGACACGTCCCATTGGCCAGTCGGCTGACAGCTGATATGATGAGAAGAGCCTTCAGTAAAGATATAGCCAAAGGTACATTTGTATTGTACTATTGTCCCCACGGTCGACTCAACCGGCGACTTCAGTGGCTCACCGTTGTCTATTGTAGGAGGTTTTGCGCAGTAGAGAGGGTCGCACGTGGGAACACTCCTGTCCCACGTGCCGTCGCTCTGACATCTGACTGAGTTGTGCGGAGTCAGCAGTCTGTTGCCCGGCGTACACACGAACAACACAACTGAGTTGGGTCGGTACACGTCTTTGGGGTTCTGGTTGCGGGTGTTCTCGGATATAGGAGGCAGTGTGCAGGCAATTTCTGTAATAAAAATGTATAATTGATGTATAATTTGGTAAAGGTATAATGTTGATATAATGTTGATATAATACTATATATAAATTTACGATTATTGTATCATTTTATTGGAAAATATTTCATTGATGAAATACAGTACGTGATCAAGGAATGTTATATAATATTCACTTACCGATACATTATTCAGTTGGCCTTTTATAGATTGGATTACATCCTATTCTGAATTGTGTCCTATTGCCAAATAATTTCTTCGTATAGACTATAAAATCGCTAGTTCCAAAATAATTATTGTTACTGTTCGTATTATATATAATTATATATGTCTATACTATGAGCAAAAGTAAGATAACCCCTACTATACCATGCATGATATCTCAATTCTTACTAAATTCTTCATGTTACCGCGTATAAGAAACGAACCAGGATATAATTTTAATATAATTTGTATGATGCACGTACCCGCACATTCCGGTTGATCGTTCTCCCAGTCGCCGTATTCATTACAGTATCTGGTCTTGACGCCGACCAGCTTGAAGCCACGCGAACACCTGTATCTCACTCTGTTGTCGTAGTCGTAGTTGAAGCCTTCGATGAAGCCGTGAGCAATATTCCCTGGATACCCACAGGACACCTCTGTCAGAAGGTATAGAAAAGTAAATTATTGCGGGCCGTGTTCCTGAAACTGTTGTATGCATAACGACATCGTTTTAAAGTCTTCGTGGTGGAACATGTGACGATCCAGAAAGTCGGAAAGAATCCTTTGTTAAATCAACAAATTCTTAACGATGTCGTTACGTATACAATAGTTTCGGTAACCTGGGCCCGTATTCTCGAAACTTGGTAAGTCCTAAGAATTTCGTAAGTACTAAGAATTTGCCTAACTGGGTTTCTGCTTATGTTAATTTCTGAAGAGATCGTTTTTCACTAAGAAGTTCTTAGATGTTTCGAGAATATGGGCCCTGGTCTCTAGTCCTTTTTCTCTTTCCTTTGAATTGGGGCTTGTTTTATTTGTGAGTTTAGGGCAGTAGGAAACCCACAACATCCATAGGGCGGCACTTAGCTGGTTGGTTGATTGGTTGGATTGGGGTTTAAAACTGCTTTAATATGATTTCATTCATGATCACGGCGCTCATTGTGTTGTGTTTACATGCCCTTATTGTACTGGGTGGATTTCCACGTTGGCATCAACGTATACCAGGAGAATTACAATTGAATTTGTAATGCACAATCTGAACCTTATCAAGCTTAAACCTTGCAATTTGATTACATTATTATTTTCTGTGTGCAATTTGATTACATTATTATTTTCTGTGTGTGCTTTATGGCGATCATTGTTAGCTATTGGTGGCATAGCTTGGTGTTAATTATATTCTTTAAAGGACAAGTTACCAAGTACGATTCACCATGTTACACTGATTCCTCCTGATTTGTATTATTGAACGCACCCCAGATCTACCAAATTCTGTATCCGCGCTGGGGTCATGTTCCAGAAGTTACGACAGTATTAATCTTCAAGAAGGAGCATTTGACTCTTTCTGGATCATCAAATTGCCGCCATAAAGACTTATATATGTCAGTAAGATAGTTTCTGGAACATAGCCTCTAGCTGTGTGTTTGTTACTGATTCTTCCTACCAGCGCTGTTTATTTCCACCATTATACCCTCCTCACACAACCCCAACCCCACCCCCGGGACTCACTGTCACAGATGGGCACCACAGACTCCCACTCTCCCGTGGCCAGACACTGTTGCCTGTCCCTCCCCCGCAGCTGGAACCCGCGGATACAGGAGTACTCCGCCCAAGACCCCGGGGCTGTCTTCCCAAACGTCACCTCCCCGTAGTCCGGCTTCACGGGGCTCGGGCAGTCTGGAATAAAGGGACATTACTAGGGGCGGGCTTACACACTTGTCCTGCTGCGTGAAACTTGCAATGTGTGGCTGGATACATTACCATGTGGCAATAATTATAATGTTGCTG
>JAVCKZ010045670.1:0-18911 GCA_034780755.1 Lepetodrilus elevatus
ACACACACACACACACACACACACACACACACACACACACACACACACACACACACACACACACACACACATACATCTACACACACACATAATAACATTGTGTATTGATTAAATAATTTGAAAGTTTTTGACACCGATTGAATTTATATAGTAATTTAATTAAAAACTATTGTGATAATGATAAACAATATCCCTAATGCAAAACAAAAGTGTTTTCTATAAAACTGAACTTTTACGTCACCGATTTTCTATAGAAGAAGACTTTCCTAAAATTAAAATGACTATGCCTCAACTACACACATATACAAAGAACTGCTGCTAGCTGTGGCTAATGTGTGACAAAGACTTCCTCATAAATACAGAAGCTAAGCAGTTGTAAGCAGAAAGGTTCCACACATACATAGAAAAGACAAGGTGTAAGGTGTTTACCTTGGGGAAGGCATTCTAGGCTTGTGTGACGGGCTGCTCTCTGCGCTGCGATTGGCTAACGTCTCCTGATGTATTGCAGCATCGGCACTGGTGATGTATGAAATACTGGAAAAGAAACAAAATACCGAAACTTATAAACAAAATTATAACAAATCAAAAATCAAAAATATAATATAAGCTATTTATTGAATTATCGATAGAATATCCAGTCGCCTGCAGAAGCATAGATTTTCAGCAAGGAAGATAATTATGAGAGTCTGAGTAATGATAGTGGTAGACTGCCATGAGAAGATATTTCCAATAAAGGGTCGGGTTTCATAATTGCTCCTGGCTGACCCCTCCCCAAGGGGGTTCAGGTGGGCCAGTATTGGATGAACAGTCTCAGTCTCCTGTGAGCAAAGCACATCATCGGTCAACACAATATTAAGGAAATTTGGCATTAGAAGAATACCAACAGAATTCCTGAAACAAATGCTTTCACATATTCTTCCAATTGTACAATGCCAATAAAATGCCTGAAACAAATGTTGTCACACATTCCTGCAGTTTTAGTTCAATAACACATCAGTTAACAGCATGTAACATTAATGACCTTCAAGTGTGACCTTCATGGATACCATTGTATGGGAGATGGGTGGCATTCATTTCTTTTTGATAATTCTCATACGTGCAGCATCACTTGCTAATGGCAATGACGCTCATCGAACAATGGTTACTAGTATATTACATAATAGGAAACACTATTTATTGTAGGAGTAACAATATTATCACATGAGCAACACTGGCAATAACATGAAAATTGCTATTAAATGAGACATAACATTATTATGTGAGTGTCGTGTAATAATGTAATAAATTACATGTGTAAACCTTAGCTCGCTCTAAATTGAGCGTGATTTATTCAATGCTAAAACATATTAAAAGTATGGCTAACAATTCATGTTAATGTCTAATCAAAGAAATAAATCTGAAAGAAACATTTATTAACTTCAAAATGGATATAATTCCAGCAATTTGAACCACAATTGGTCGCTATTCATCCATTGCTATTCACCCATTGAGTGAACGTCTGATGAAAATTGCGGTAACATGTTTCAGTGCCAGCTCCAGAAAAGCATGCAGGTAGTTTGTATGCAAGCATTTGCCATGACCTTGACCTTAATGATTACACTAATGGAAATGGGGTAAGGGAATAGATGGCTTGATGAGATACACGGCTTTGAGAGTGGACGAATCCACACTTCTGTGTATATAGACAGATAGGTGCTGGAAATATTGATGAAGACTGACATCGACACAGGACCGATTCCACGGATGGACGGACTGATTGTCAGAAGCATGCCTCGGTACGATCCACCAATTCAGTCCTTAAAAGATTCACATTCAGACAAGACAGCTTTCTGATTTATGAAGCGATCATTGGTAAAGCATTAATGAACGACGAGATGACTGGCGGCAGTGACATCCGACAATAACATTATCTTGCAGCAAAGAAAATGTGGGTGTGTAAGCATACACAACGTTTAGGTAACATCGTCATGCGTATGATGCTCAAGTCTCAAACTGATGGTTTCATGAACTTTTGAACATTCACACAATGGCTGCATGCTACATTATTTGTTGTTCTGGAGTTGACCTGACTCTATTATATGAGTTATAACACATAGAACTCTTGAACTCAATTGATCGGGTCCCCATACCAAGCCATACCAAGCCCGGGGGAACATATCAACACTGTACGAATCCATGTCCACTTACTCCCTTGAAACAGGATATTAACCCCTAAAGTCTCCAACTCTTTACATACACTATCAGCTCCAGCTGTTTATGAATTCCGTCGACACGAATATTTTAATCTTGTACACCCAACAATGTCTTGTTTTCGTTCAGCGATATTCGGGAGCTATGGTATCCATCAACAGATGTTTCGCGAAAACGATGCAACAATTTGGAAGAAAGTGAAATGAATGCCTCTCCATCTGTCATGAAACACACCATTAATGGCATTACTTGTGCAGACAGGACCGAATTAACCCGTCCGCAGGTGACACGGACATCTGTGACCTTGAGCACCGATACCAGAACCAGTGATTAACGATGATAAATCTTGATACAAAGCACGAGAGAGTGCTCTCTTCGTCAGACGATCTCGCACTGGCCTTGACAGTGTATACAAAAAAAAAGGTAGAGAACCCGACCAAACTCCATCTTATTGATTCCGTCTCTTAACAGACATCTAATTATATACTTCAAATGTATTTACCATATCTGCGTAGACCGTCTCACCTCCGTTATGGGTACTCGCACCACAGAGGATGTGTATCTACACAGCTAATCCAGGATCGCTGGCGATTTCTTAATCCTCTTCGTGCCCGCTTCTCCGGAGAAGGGTGATGTCATGTCAGCACTGCATCGCTGGCGTCAGCTGAGCAGGACAAAAACAACGGCTTGTTCCAACCGAGTCTCGAAGTTAACGCTCGCCTCCTTGCATAATTTGACGGCGGTGTAAGGTCGTATTTTGTCCGAGTGTGGTAGGAAATTAAAGCTGGTCACTGTCTTCACAGGTTATGAACATACTCCATGATTGGGGTAGCGAGTGACTTGGGAACGGTGAATGGTGTCTAATTCTACAGAGAGAAAAATCAATGAGTCGGCTTCTACAACAGGCGGGCAGACGGGCGAGCAGCAGACGGGCGACCAACAGGCATCGGAGGCTAGGCAGTGCCGCTCGCCTAATTCACTGCCGCAAATACAGGCAACACTTATCTTAAATGGACAGGAAACTGTACAGCAGAAACACAGAACAAGTGTGTGGTGTGGTGTGGTGTGGTGTGGTGTGGTGTGGTGCGGTGTGGTGTGGTGCGGTGTCCTGGTCAACAATTGCTGGAGTTCCAGGATGCAATGCTTCTTCCTGTGATTCATCTCAGATGCTGTTCAAGCTAAGTTCTGTCCTCAAAATTCACCAATACCGAACAGATGGCATAAATCACTTCCTATTAAGTTCACTTAAAGCAAATAATTATATGATAAACAATATGCCATAAATTATTACCTACAAGTTTACCAATGCAAAATATATGGTACAAAATTCTACCTCTATCATGTTCACCAACATTTGGCACATGCCTACCTTCCAATCAACCAATACAGAATATATGGCACATATTTTTAACTTCTAAGTTCACTAATATCACACATTTAGAGAATAACACGATACGAGTGATTACGTAAACCATGTCCTGAGTGAAATTAATGTTCACGAGGGACATATTTTCAGGAATCACTCGTATCGAGTGGGTTATTCTAATTATTCAACATAATCATTTTATTGGAATAAATAATGTAAACTACAAAAAAATGACTTCATATAGAGAGACGACCACAGCCCACTGATGAGCAATCGTCTGCCTATGACGTCAAAGTCATTGTCTGGCAGTAACGTGATAATCGTTGAATAAAACGTTTGACAAAATCAACACTGTTGATTATGCAAAAGTTATTCCACAGTAGAAATCCAACACATATGTTGAATAATATATAGTGACATTTGGCAAACATCATATAATGACATGACACACAGTTCTACTTTCAAGCTCATCAATATCAAACCATACAGCACAAATTTCTACAACCAATTTCAGTTCTTCTAAATGATGAACATGTATAGAACAATTCAGGACGGTGGCTCAGATGTCCTACCTGTACTGTGCCCTCTCGTCACCACGTACCTTCCTCGTCAACTTGTTCCAACACGGAATTCTCACTCAGAGTTACACAGAGTTACACAGAGTTACACAGAGCGGGTTGGTAACACATAAATATGATGGATGAGAATTAGGAAAGACTGCTAATACTGACTGAAGCTGGAAAAACATGTCAAATCCTGCATGGTTTTTTGTTATAAAGTACAGTGCTCCCTCGATATAACACCCTTCGATGCACCGCAGATTCGGATACAACGTGGGGTCCAATGTGGACCCCATTTTAAAAAAGAATAATAATAAAAAATAAAATCTTTTTTTTTCTCCACCAATTATATTCGTTGATATAACGCTGGTGGCATGTCATGGACCCCAACTTCAGGCCCGACCCAGGTGCAAAAGCAAACACGTACCGTACAATACGATGTATGTCAGGACATGACAATTAATGGAGAAATCTCATACTCAGATGAATGAGATTTAAAGCTATCAACATTTGAACACATTTGATTATTAATGGCCTATGTTAACAGTGTTAACGGAGGGCTGACAGATAGTTTGTTTTCCAATATGTGGTGTCATATTTTAGATTGTTAACAAGCGTAATCTATTTACACTCTGCTGGGATTGATTCCTATCTATTAACTACAGTGCCCCCTCGATATAATGCTGAAGTTGGGGTCCATGACATGCCACCTGCGTTATAATACCCGCGTTATAATATTAACGAATATAATTGGAGGGAAAAAATAATAATTATTAATTATTTTTTTAATTAAACATGGGGGTCCACGCTGGACCCCGCGTTGTATCCGAATCCGCGGTGCATCGAAGCGCGTTATATCGAGGGAGCACTGTATATATAAAAAAAACAGTCTTCTGCTGTGATGTAAAACAATAATTCACTCATTTAAATTTATTCGTTTCAGGTTTGTTGATTGGTGATGAGCTTCTTGTGATCAACAGTAAGATTGTGTCGGAACTGGACATGGTTTACATTGAGATGTTGCTGCATGAATCTCGGACGCTGTTCTTGACGGTGCGGTCGTTACGGACCAAACCTCCTCACAGCGACTTCATAACAGAGCATACCAACGCGTACATCGACCACATCACGATACGACCACCTCCGAGTCAATCGCGGATCAGCGAGAAAGTCATCGGAAATCTCACCGTACCCTCGCCTGCTAACCAGCAAAATGGTGAGCTCAGTCCGGTCGAACTGTTTATTGATAACACCTCTTATGCAAAATATGCGACTATTCTAGCAATATCCTGGAAAAAGTTGTACAACTCGGTTTGACCGTAGTTAAAAGTTGTGACGTGATAGATCACTGTAACGTCATGGTGGCTGACCTTAGACTTGGACGTTAGAAAGGCATTCTGTATCAATATTCTCATGTTCACTTTCTTAAAAGTTTGTTTATCTATTACCGATACGATTTTGGATAAATTTTACAGGTTTTTACGAGTTGAAATTTCTCATACGTACACCCCTCGACCTTCGGTCTACGAGAAATTTTGTTATATAGCAGGCATGGCAATTTTCCATGGATCCACGGAAATCTGTTGATTTATTTGTCCAGGGGTCGATTTTATTTGCACTGGATTTATTATATTTTGTGATCGTGTTTCAGCTCTTCAAGCACAGGGCAAGGGAGGTAATCCTGGTGAATCTGGCGATCAGATTGATGCTCTACTGAAGGTATGCTAAAAATAGAAAATATACGTTCTATATAACCTTGCATGTAATATTTCTTCATTTATTATTTTATATGTGATTAATAATTCTCTATATATGCAAACCAAATTCCTGAAAAATGAATATATAGCTTTATCTTATCTTGTCTTATAATATTAATTTTGCAGTCCATAGGACAGTACATGTCCAGTCCATAAAGGTCATAATCCTGATAATTTTGTCTCAGGGTGCGGAACAGGTCACTGCTATCTGTAGGAACTCCAGCATGTCACTGAGGTCACACTCACCCGACAGCACGGGGTCGGCGCGACCTATGAGCGATGCCCAGCGAATGAGAAAGGTCATCATGGAACTCATTGAAACTGAACGCGCTTATGTCAAGGTTTGTTTCCATCATTACCATAATTGACTTTCAAAAAATAAAAATAAAGATATAAATAAATAATAAATAAATAATAAATAAATGATAAATACATTATAAATAAATAATAAATAAATAAATGAAAAATAAATAAAAAGTAATTAATATTTAAATATAAAAATAATATATTTTAAATTAAAAAAATATATAATTAAAATTCTGGACACTGACTGACTACGTACCCTCCCCCCTCAGGATCTGAACTGTCTGACTGACCGATACCTGGAGCCGCTGAAGGAGGAGACGTTCTTGACGTCGGATGACATCGACCAGCTGTTCGGCAACATCCAGGAAATCGTCATGTTCCAGCGCCAGTTCCTGCACAGTCTGGAGGAGGCCATTGAGCAGGAGGACGACTTCTTCACCACCGCCGACTCCAGCCACTTCAAGGTCAGTGGACAGACTGTGTCCTGGGGCTAATTGTGCCCCGTGGTCATTGTGCTCTGAGATCATTGTGCCCTGGTGTCATTGTGCCCTGGTGTCATTGTGTCCTGGGGTAATCATGCCCTGGTGTCCTGGGGATCATTGTGCCCTTGGGTCATCATGCCCTGGGGTCATTACCCCCTGGTGTTGATGGATGTAGAATAATATTAGGAGTTTACGAATGGATTTCAGTTTTATCATGACTGCTTTTAGGTCAATATCGTAGGGTTCATTTCATGGTCATATTGATACTTTTTTTGTTTGTTCTCTAATATAACCTAGTAGGGTGGTAGTTGTGGGTTGTGGATGAGTGAGTGGGTGGGACAAGCTTGTCATTTTAGGTAGATTAGTTCAGAAAAGTTAAATCAGGACTAGTTCCATTGATAAAACTGATAACATTACATTATATTTTTGACAAAATTACATTTTTATTATTGGTACATGTAAAGCTAACAAAGCATTATATTTGAGTTACTACATAATTTACTCATTATTTCATCAATACATATAATTTTGCATTGGCTTTTGTGGAATTTGCATATATTTAAACAGTGTTTGTCTAGAGAGTTAGCAGTGTCCAGTGACTAGGACTGAGCGTATATCAGTTAGTGTTGTAAGTTATTCAAAGAGTGCCACTTGTAATTGCATGACTGATATCCCTGTTTTATTTATTATGGGTATTGGCCGAATTAATAAAATTAAGTTTCAGTAGATTTCTTAGTTGAGATTTATGTTGTTTCACAGTATGATGACTTTGAATTTGGTTTGGAGATGAATGGTTTCTTAATTTCCCCTGAATAACCCATGTTCTCTCCTGAATGAGAATAACCCATTTTCTCTCCTGAATAACCCATTTTCTCTTCTGAATAACCCATTTTCTCTTCTGAATATTCCCCTGAATCTCTTATTAAATATTCCCTGAATTTCCCCCATAATTGTGCGTAACTGTCTCAAATAAGTTTTTTATTCATCATGTAGGCAAACCTCTTTTGTTATATATTGACATTCAAGTACCAACATGGTCAATCCTAATTATAAATAAATATTTGATGATTTATTACAGCATGTAAACTTTTGTATTTCTTAGATGAAAACAAATGACATTTATTATAGCATTTTAGTTAATTTTGTTATGTTTTATTTGATTTATTCAGGATCCAAGCCTGTCTGTGGGTATTATTTTGTTGTCAGTGTAGAACAATCTCAATATGTACTCGATACTTTATTCTTTGCTTTTGTAAACACTTAAACGCTAGTAACGAAGACAACCTGTCTCATTTGCACACGTCGTACTGCAATATTGCAACACTCGCGCCTGTGAAATGTATATGGATCTATGTATGCTGAGTGTATGTATGTGTCCATGTCAATTCATAACAATTATCACTCTCATATACACACTCTTCACGTATTGAAACCAATACAAATTCTGGGTTATAGAAATACAATCACGGTTTGTTGACATATTTGATGGTCAAACATATTTTAGTTGAAAGTATATATATTTGAATTGTTGTTACACAAGTATATTTGGCAACAAGTTACATTTTCCGCATGCCCCAATGGTTGTCAATATTTTCATATTTTCTTTTATTTTTCTATTTATTATCTCGCAATAAATAATCCACAATTATGAAATATTGAAAACCAGTTAAAGTGAGACCTACAGAAAATATAGCTTGTTGCCCAATATATTTGTGTGTATAGTTTGCGTAATTACTTTAAATTTCACATGTCTGGTACGTTGCATCCAACCCAGAACATGTATACGTTAATGCTCTTCACAGCATGATTGTATTTCTGAGTGCAAATTTGATTGCAGGCATGTGCATGAAATAGCCAATTATATTAAAATGTTAAACTTTATACAGACATGTGAAATACTAAAAATATGAAATGTGAATCATAATTAGAAAATGTGAATAGACATACTAAAATATGAACCTTAATGAAATATGAATCATTATATTATTATTGAAATGTGAATCATTATATTGAAATGAAAAACAATGCATGAAGATGAGAATCAAGAAGTAATTCGGCTTTTAACCCTCTCCAGGCAACCGGAGATGCCCTCCTAAAGGGCTGTATTTGTACCTACTCCAGCAGGGAGAGGGTTAATCTGAAATATTTGTTGTCCACCACAAGAAAAACATTATTTTAACAAGCAGATTAATTCATTTAATGCTTTACACCGTTACGGGAATATATTTCACCCATATGCGACTTTACAAGTAGAAAAGAGTATACCTAGCATCAACAATAGATGTACCGTATACCTAGTATACTTTTTTAATTTATTTTTAATAAAATCAAATTTTAAAAAGTGAAATTAAAAAAAAATAAAAAAAATAACGATCATACCTGGTATTACAATTTATAGGGTTGAAATTCTTTAAAAAAAATTGGCGATTAATTTAGGTGTTCGAGTTCTAATTATGGTATCAGATATCACAGGATGCCACCCACTTCCTGTTTCAGAGGGTCCTGTTTTCTCTGGGCGGATCCTTCCTGTACTACGCCAATCACTTCAAGGTGTACAGCTCCTTCTGTGCCAGCCACTCACGATCTCAGAAAATATTCAACTTGGGTAAGAATTATTATTATTTTTTATTTTTTTATTTTTTATTTTATTTTTTTAATATTTTTTTTCTGTAAGAATTAATATTTTTAACACGTTCGCTGCCATCTATATTAACACGTTCGCTGCCATCTATAGAATACTCGTACTTCTGGTTTTCGTATTTTTGCTAATATGAGAATACTCGTATGGCAATTTAACCAAACGTTTTTATATGAATAATCACATAATTTGGCATCAGAGGACAGTTGGCTTGTACTAGTATTTTATTGTGTTTCGAATGAGCCAATATCATATAATATTTTGTGACCACTTTTGAAGGATATTAAAAGAATTTTCTGCAACAAATGTATTAATTTGATGTTTTAGACTGTTTGTTATTATAAACAATGCCCATCTTCGGCCAAAGAATTTTGCAAAAAATTTTTGAAGTGGGAGTAAAATACTGCAGTGTTTGATTTGGAGAACTCACCAAGATTCACACAATTTTGACACTATCATTTTTTAGAATCCAACGAAGATTTGAAGAATTTCCTGCGCGCGCGGAATCCCAAGCAGCAGCATTCCGCGACACTGGAATCGTACCTTATCAAGCCGATTCAGCGGATTCTGAAGTATCCACTCCTTCTGCAGCAACTGTGTCACCTGACACTGCCGGAAACTGACGAGCACCACCACCTGTCAGGTACGCTTAATTAAACTTCTCCGTGCTGGTGGCAACCATAGTTGCCCAGTGTGACCTGTGAATGTGACTGATCCAGAATGGATCCAGTTTGTCATTTGGCATTCAAATTATTATATTTTTCCTGAAAATATGTACATTTGATTTGACTAGATAAGACTGAGTATATTTAGCAACAAGCACTAGTGTTCAAAATATGTTTTAATATTTTTTTATTATTTATCGGAAGATGAAAAAAGGTATTAAAAAAAGGAAAATATTGCAAAATAAACAGAAATATATTTAAAGAATAAAAATAAATAAATAAACTATATATTTTTAAAACAAACACAAACATAAAATAAAATATATTAAATAAAATATATACTTTGTATTGAAGTGTCAGTAAAATGTCTAGGTATTCTTTGGAAAAAACTTATATTTCAGCTTCTTTTGAAATGTAAATATGTTTTTCTGCTTTCTATAGAGGCCCTGCGAGGGATGGAGGCCGTAGCGGAACATATCAACGAAATGCAGAAGATCTACGAGGAATACGGGTCTGTGTTTGACGACCTCTCGAAAACCTTCAAGGAGGTCCACCCCATGAAGAAGGTGACAGTCAGCGGGGTATAACACATACATATACAACACGTAGTCGTGTTAACATTGTCTGTGTGTGTTGTCCATCATACCCTGCTTTTCATTTATTTTCGTTATGTAGGCCATAGTTATTTGATTCTCTGGTTTACAGATTTTTCGGAGATAATTTTGATCAAAAATAGATTTTTTTAAATTGATTTTCTTGTATATTCCTTTGGCAATTTGACTATTATTACAATTTTATAAAATTAGTAGACATTGTCGGCAAAATATAATAAAGATTTTAATTTTTTTTCCAAACTGGACAACCATGTAGTCATTGGATATGTAAACTAGTGAATCACTTAACTACGGCCTTGTGTTGATATGTTGTTGTATCTATGGAGTCATTGTTGTTGTATCTATGGATTCAATGTTGAGTAAATGTAGATGTTGTATGAAATAAGGCCATTCTTGACATTGCTGTCTGGCATTGTTTTGTTCACCAGACCCCGAGATTACCAAACCTTTGGAGTTAATTGCATGCTCAAGATAAAATCTTATACAGGTATGTGTAAACAAAACCACGAGTTCAAATCAGTTTTGTAATCTTGGGGTAAGGTTTTCTCTGTTGTTATTGATTTGTGAAAGTAATTGTCAAAATGTATTGTAAAAATGTAATTATTTTTTTTATATGTGTAAATGTATACATGTTATATTTTTAAAAACAAGAGTATTTATAAATATTGCAAAGGTTAGATTTAATCATGATAGGATGTGTTGTCTGTATCATGGCAATGCAATTATCATCTGCAAAATTCAGTGCTACAGACAGGGGCGGATTCAAGTGGGGGCTCACCCAGCTTGCGCCCCCCTAGAATTGGAAAATATTGTTCAATAAACATGTATTATGTATTATAGTGAAATTATGAGCCCCCTCTAAAATGCACTTTGAGCCCCCCCTAACCTGAAAGTCTGTATCCGCCCCTGCTACAGAAGTGAAAGAATTTGAAAGCGTCTCTAAAACAAAACAAAATGTAACTTTTTATGATTTTTTCCATTATTTACCCATGCATTCTAGATATTCTAGGCAAAGTAATAAAGCAGCTCTGTGGGTGTATAACATACAACTCAGTAACATACTCGGAGCATGGTCATCAGAAGTAAATAAAGGCAATAGGATCTCTATTGCAGGGAAGATCGTGACATGTGGTTTAGATTGTGGTTTTACATGATTTAACACTTAAAATTGTATCTAATTAAAAGTTAAATACATTTCTATACGTTTTGATTATGATTAATTCCAGACTGCAGATTTGAGCGTCGGTGAGCTCCAGATGTACGGAATGGTGGAATGGTGCAACATGACAGAGTATCTCGGTAAAACCAAGTCTAAAGCCGACTTCGAAAACACAGTATTTGTCTTCCGAACAGGAGTTGTCTTCCTTTGTCGAGAACGACTCAAGCGCAGGAAAACAAGGGTAGGAACACAATGACATTGAATTGAATTTGTTTTTGACCAAGACTAATTTATTATACATTAATTAGATCTATTACCAGCTTGATCCTTTTTTGATTATAATAATAATAATAATATTTATTAATCTAATGGTGCATACATTTCATTTCCTTAACAGGAGTGGTACATGAAATAAGCTTAACAGATTTACAATTTGATTACCAATCCTCATTAATATTTAAAAAAATATGTTTAAACCATTTACCAGATTAACAGATTAACTAAAACAGATGACAGATTACATTATATTTGGGTTTCAGTATACCGTAACTTTTGAATAAGATTGATGATATTTCAGAGTATATGTACCTTTAAGATCGATGTTTCACTGTTACAGTCGCTGCCACCAAAGATGTCCCTACTGGAGCACCACCATCAGATGGACATGCTGGAGCGATTCCGCACTCTCATCCCGACACAGGAAGTGCAGGTGCGTGTTGGGAAGGTCAGCGACATCGACCGCCACTACTGGTGGGACCTCCTACACTCGCGCTCCGACGCCGATGGACGACCCGAGAGACTGTACCAGTTCTGTAACAGGTCTGTACATAGAGTTACATTGATGTTCTGTTCAGGGATGGTGGTAGTGCATTGGTAGAATGTTTGGACTTCGGAGCCAATGGCCTGAGGTTCAAATCATGTCCCGGGAGACTAGCATCAATGTTCGCGAAAGTTGCCTTTTTGACACGCATGATATCTCGTTGAGCTTCCTAATGAATTCTCACGGTGCAATGGTAGAACATTGGATGTCAGAGCCAAAGGCGCTGGATTGAAATCCTGTCACGCGAGACCGGCATCAAAATTTAATGTTTGCAAAAATTACCTTTCTGATTCTGATAGGATGCACTGTCTATACTGCGTCAGTACAGTAATAATTCTTGTTCTGTCTGTACCAGCCGGTGCTTGCAGGTTTACTGCAACATTCGATGCTACAGATGTTTTTTTTTGTCCTGCCCTAAATTGAGAAACCGTAATATAAGTGAAAGCTGCTCTATACCACAAGTAAAAAAGTAATTGATTTAAAAAAACGAAAAATAATTAAATTCCAGTGACTAGTCACTGACATTATCACAGTTGATTACCGGTACTATATTGTCGTGTATGGGTGAAATATTCTCATTGTGACGTAAAGCATTAATACATTCATACATTCATACAATAGCATTCTTCACCTGTCATTAAATATACAATTATTTTATTTTACAGCACGACAGAAGCGAAGTCCGACTTCATGAAGGTGATCCGTCAGACAATACGAGAGAGCGTTCGACGAATGACGGTTCCACACAAAGTCATCCAGCCCAAAGTCCGCAACCAGATTCCATGTTCTGCGGAAAAGCTGGAGAACATTCCGGCTCTGGCCAAGAAAAGAGGTCAGGATCCCGATAGGCATTCCATGGATTTTGATGAGAAAATTAGCGCTCTAGAATACGAATCCGGGTTCAGAACCCGCAGTAAAACCATAGGCGACATCAACCAGGCGAGCATGGAGGACAATGCGACATACACGACCGTATCCGAACCGCAGATCCACAACAAGAGTCCCTCGTCCTCCAACTCCAACCTCAGCAGTTCTAGCCACAGCGGTTCCGCCAAGCTGCTCTATGCCAGCACCAACCCTCTCAATTACTCTTCCGGTTCCGTCAATTCCACCGGATCTCCGATCTGGAAGCAGCGTTCCGAGAGTCGTCAGGGAACTCAAAGTCCACAGACTCAGAGTCCTAAGCGGTCGGTTGTCGTTGCGCAACAGGTCACCGATGACGTCGTGTCACGGCATAGCGCGATCAGTGACGTTAGCAATTCGCCGAAACGTAGCATTGCGAGCAACGACTCTCCGAAGCGTAGGGACCAGAAGACCGTGGTGTTTGCCACCCCATACGGACTGCAGCCATTGAAGGATACCGAGTGCTAGCATATCTTGAATGCGTTCTTAGTGAAGTCAAAGAGGCCTCTGGTTAATGAGAGTATACTGATTGTCAGGGCTGTATACTTTTGTCAGAGCTGAATAACGATTGTCAGAGATGTATACCAATTGTCAGGGCTGTATACTTTGTAAGAGTTGTATACCGATTGTCAGGGCTGTATACTTTTGTCAGGGCTGGATACCGATTGTCAGGGCTGTATACTTTTGTCAGGGCTGGATACTGATTGTCAGGGTTGTATACCGATTGTCAGAGCTGAATACTGTACATGTCAGTCTTGATGCTGTATATGTCAGTACTGTATACCGTGATATCAATATCAGAGTCTATTATACACTGCATCAGGGCTACACACTGCACTTGTCAGGGCCGTACCCTGTATACATAATACATGCCAGGTTGTACCAAATATGCATCGGGGATGTATACTATATGTGCCAGACTATATACCACATTATGTCAGACTACACACGATAGACTGTATACTGCATGAAGTCAGGGTTATTCGTATCAGGACTGTACACTATAGAAGTATTCATCAGGGGTGTATACTGCCATAGTTGAATACTATATGTGTACGGTTGTATGGTGTACAAAGACACTGAATAATCGTCCTAGAATCTCAATACCAGAGCCCAATGTGATACAAAGGAGGCTTCATGTACTCACTGCACAGCTAGGTATAACACTGAAACAACAAGTCCTGGTATAGTTACGTAGGTGGAACACGCATGAAGATGACTGGCCCCAATCCTTCTAAAACCGTTGACCATCAGTCAATCGTTATTAGTAACCAAAGAGAACTGTAGGCTGTGAGTGGCATGATAGAGCCATTGGACACAGGAAATGCCCTCAGAAGTCTATGAAAGAAGATCAGAGGTACAGGAACAGGTACAGGAACTGATGATTCTGTTGCTATTTCAGATCAGAGATGTGACCAGACACAGAGGTTAAGCTCCGCTAGCCCGGAGTTGGCTGAGTCGAGTGGGACCAGCCCATCGGGTGAGATCATAACATATCTCTGATGGTTGTGGTGGACTTGGGTTTTGTTCTCTCACCAGCATGCGACTGTGGTTTTATACGGGTTGTGGGAGGTTGTGCGTGTGTGTGGGTATGCCTCCTAAGTGTTTGCTCGACTTTCGATGGACAGGGTTTTTCAAGCAAAATAGTAAAGAGGGGCCGAACACCGAGTGCCTTGGCTGCCACACGTTTTCGAATCAGAGAGGGATGCGATGTGATCGTCATTTTACGAACTTCGGCATCATGGATTTTACGTTGCCGACCAATGGTGATATTCAACGAAGCATGTGGAGTATGTGACCAATTAGGCCAAGAAACTGGCTGTCATATCTGCGTCAATCCAGCCATTATATCAATTTAGAGTACCTCGGCCTAGTGACAAATGTGATTGTCAGTACGCTGATTTAGTCTTAGTCAAGCAAAGTTGGTGCAATTGAATAATGCATTTAGTTACTGTTCACATTATATACATGTTATCTGCTGGCCGGAATACAGTGAAGAACTGACAATGTACAACTTAGTCTGGTATAGAGAGATGCACTGTAAAGAGATACATGATGGGCATTGTATATTAAGTCCTTTTCCTCTACACTAGACCATGCAGTGTACAGTTGTGATCCTACGTTGTACCAGTATACTCATGCACCACGACTTTTTTGTCCTGTACAGATTCGTATTTCTGTACAGTAGAATTGTTGTATTACTACCACCTGTACAGACTTGCATTATATCCGTCAATTGTATTCTGTACAAATATTAGCAGAGTCGATGATCATGTTGCCTGTGTGTATTATACCATTAACTGTACAGTTTAACTTATTATATATATTATACACATACCCTGTATATTTGATTTTAATCTCTCTACATTTACCACTACCTTCCAATCAAGAATTACCAAAGCCCTTCCACCTTTGATGATGATAATGATGATGATGATGATGATGATGATGATGATGATGATGTCCCATCTTCTTTTTTAACCACGTATTTTTAACATTGTACTTTTTGTTCTTCTGGTTCATGTTCAAGTCTGTTATTTTGAAACTGGGTGCATGCTTCATTAAGGTTGACTTCCATAGCCATGGAACTGTACTGTACGTGTTAGTGGTGATGATAGTAGTACAGTGTGTAGTCCAAGGATGCATGTTTTGTATTGACGTTATTTTAATCATTGGGGTCCTGTGTTTTCACAGAGGTCTGCTTTGGTCACGGATTATTTTCAATGCTTGATTTTCTCATAATGGTTGTGGTCAGAACAGAGTGGTATGAATTCAAAATTATTTCATAGATATTTGGGGAGGAAGGTCGGTAAGTTTTTATGTAATAGTGCCATCGTTATAAATTTAATTGTAGGTACATGTACATGAAATGAGTAAAAACGAGAAGCTTTTATAAAAGAGTGGCTTACTATATTCAGTAGACAACATACATTTTAATGACACCCATGTGCAATGCTAAATTCATGTTTGATGTCTTAAACATCTATTTTATATTGTTTTTGTTCAAATGTTTTGATATTGTGACAGTATACATCTGCAGCATCCATGAAGTGTAAGTCTATATCCACTGTAGTAATATATTATATATGCATCTGTTATTATTCACAGGTACAGCAATGTAGTCAATGTATCAGTTTTCTTGTTCATTTCCAGCTTTTCTCCCCATTCTAAGCACACCTTTTATGTACATGACATGATGCTGGTGACAATCATGCCACAGTATTTACCAACTGTTCTGATCATAATATTAAATATAGTCATTTGAAATCTTCCATGTGAACAAATCCAATTGGATGTAGATTCATACCTGCCACAAACTGTGCATGACAAGATCTGGATATCAGTTAAAACATTTATAAAATACTAGATGTAAATGCAACCATTTCATGAAATTATAGACATTAATTAAAACATTTGATCCATCCAGACCTCTGCTATTTGAACTAAGCTTCAGGGCCCCATGTTTAGTTAGTCTTTCTGATCATGATGGCAGTGTCCCTTGACAAATGTGACAAACCGGATGGTTACAGTCGTAGTTACGTCACTGGTAGTACTTATTTATAGTCTCCGTATGTATGGTTTTGTCTAATGGAAACCCTGTATGAACCATTAGTAGTTATTGTTTATGATAATGTATATTTATAGTCGTACAGTATTATCTTTGTATAGTGAAGACATATTGTGCTTAGATTTCTTTAAAATGATTTTTAATAACAATTTTTTAATTGAAGTGATAAGATGACTACTCAATTTAGTTGCCATAGAACAATACCTCATTTGGTGAATTCATGGTATCTATTTTTATTGTATGTACATATATAACTATGTATGGAATTGTTTTTCAAATTATTGATCTATACATGTTCGTTGCAAGAATAGTGTAGTCCCCCCCCCCCTAAATTTAGATTTGGTATGAAAACTGGTGTTATTCTAGTTGAGACCAAACTGAAAATTGATTCTAGTCAGATTATTTTAATTACACTGCAATGGACAAATCTAGGCTGAGTTGGACACGTGCAATATGACAATGTCTTTATTTATTATTGTACATGTATCTCACGCATTTGAGTTGATGGGGGCCAATTTATGACAGCCACATACAAACTATGTACATATTCACTGTATTATAATCATTGGAACATTTGCAAAACCTGCACTGATTGGGTGAACCAGTGTATTGATTTGTATGCCTGGTTACGATTGGGTAGACTTTAGATCACGTGACTTTGTATGCCTGGTTACCATTGGCTGAACTTAGGATCACATGATTTATATAATTATAATATTCATACATGAGTTAACTATTGACTGTAGACTTGTTTGTTGTTTGGTAGTTAAGTAAGCATACTTTATATCTTAGGTTGAGTCTGTTGAATTCAAATCTATGATGTTTTTTAGTGATTTAACTATTGATTCTTTGAATACACCATTTTATAAAAGAAGCACATATTGCAGGCAAAATGTTGTAGTCTCTTTTCTAAACCTGATTTTCTTTCCATCTCATATGAATGCATATTTGTTATTATTTGTTCAATTTTATTGGTCAATGTCTATTTAAATATGAAGTTAGACATTTTAGATCAAAATTAATGTTCTCATAATTTATTAATCATAATGGGATTATTAACTATGTTCTGTGTTGTCTGTGAAGACTATGGAGAGCCTGAAATGACTACGTTGTTTATCGTTTTAGAAATTAATTTATTTACATAGGTTTTGAGAGGACATTACAACAGATTAATTGTAGCAAGAAATAATTATTTAGTTATTGGGAGAGTTCTTATAATGAGATGGACATTTAGTAATTATTTAGAATTTAAATGTTTTTGGAATCATTTTCACCATTTATTATCAATTCAAGTAATAGTCTGTGGGACATACCGAATGAATAAACTATTATTACATTTCTTGTGTGTCATTAAATGTTAATATTTCAACAATACTATTTAAAACTGTTTTTATTGCTTTCTTCCTCAATCATACATATAATAGTAAAATACAAAATACATTTATTTAATTGCTGAAAATTAACAGAAACAAGAAAAATACAAAATATTTGTATTTAAATTGATGAGAATTAACAGAAACAAGTAATACATGTATATGGAGTTTACAACATTTTATTTGGTTATTAAATAAACACAACATGTTGTTGGATCAGTTGTTGTGTAGATAGTATCTGTGATCGCGCCTACTTTCCACATGTCACGTGATACCTCCTGTCATCTCTACCTCTCTTCAGTAAGTTGTCGGACTTGTTTTCTGTACAGACAGTCATAGCCGTGCTAAAATATGAATTCGACACTGCATATCCCCATCACCACCAAATAAACACTTACAATGATACAATAGGCGCTGCAAGTGGGTCGAATTATATTTATAGACGTACCCAGTTTACTGATTTTGGTGATAAGCGTATAGGTGAAATGCGCATGATTATTGTCTTATTTA
>JAVCKZ010045781.1:0-18909 GCA_034780755.1 Lepetodrilus elevatus
TGTGGCGCTTAGAGCATGCCTTAGGGGGTGGATTTGGCACATTATAAGTGGCCTATTATTATTATTATTATTATTATTTGATTTTGGTAGGATGGTAACCTGTGAGAATTACTCTACTAAAAAACACAGGTATTATTATCCATGATGAAAATATGAATTTTACTTTACAGATTCCAGTGTTTCGGTGGTTTTGTTGTGTTGTTTTTGGTGGGATGATAACCTGTAACAAATATTTGTTATACAAATTAAATTATTCATTATGTATGCGTATGTATGTGTCTGATCGGACTAAATGTGAATATTCATGATCATACAGTTGGTACCAATAAACTACAATGACTGCTATATATTTAGGTTCAGTGTAAAGTGAATTGTATGTAACTAATTAACGAGTTACCAGTTAAGAAATCAAAGAAATCTTTAAAATAACTTAAGAAAAAGAAGACATCATTATCCTTAGTAAAATAAACCTTGGAATTTTGTTATCTGGTACAACAAACAGTAAGTAGTAACTTAGCCGATCTACCGTATAATCTGATACGCTAGACTCGAGACGGCAGCTTTCAGTCGCGGTCTTGTTGCAGAGATTCCTACTGGAATGTTTAACACTCTTATCCAGGAAATCATTCCTTATCTTAACTGTAGCAACACCTTGGAATAAATACCACACAAACACTTTATATTTGTATGTTGTGGAGGGGTTGTATTTTTCACATTTGTTTATACAGGAATTTTGTGAGACGACCACATATTTTACATTATATCGACAAGTTTATGAAGAAATTCATATTTTAAATTAGAAATAATGGCATTATTTTGGTGAGGTAAGTATGGAGTTTAATGTCACTGCGGGAATCTTTCACCTATTTGCGACGATTATCTTGGTGGAAAATCATATTTTACACAATATATACATGGGTTTTATGAGGGGTTGTTTGGTTGAATTGGGGTTTTACAGCCACTTTCAAAATTGTTTCACTCATATCACAGCGTGTATGTGTGTATATACTCTGCTTGTAATATGCCAGATTACCACCGGCTGGTGGTACTAGCTCTAGAATATCCTGCCACGGATCCAACTCAGATAAAGTATACTAACTCTCAAGTTGGGTCTGATCAGTCCTAATGCCTTATCCCTTTAATTGTCTCTATGCGGAAGGCAGTCAGTGTCTAATACAGCAGGGAGAGATGCTGAGTGTCAAGCTGGGGAACAACAACTACCGCACCACCTTTTAACATCGCTTGGTATGATGAAACCAGGGCTAATACAGCAGGGAGAGATGCTGAGTGTCAAGCTGGGGAACAACAACTACCACACCATCTTTTAACATCTCTTGTTATGATGAAATCAGGGCTCAAACCACTGACCTGCTGCTCTCTGGGCTGATGATCTAACCACTGCACCACAGGTGTGGGGACATTATATTCATTTTACGAGGAACCTTACATTTTGCATCATAAATCTATAATTACAGGCATCTTCTGAGAAGACTTCATATGGCAGATTCTCAGAGAACATGATGAGATTATTGATCGGATATTGTCCTCACCTGGATGTGAAACATGATAACAGCATGTTTGAAAGCAGTAAAACAGCATGACATAACATGCACGGAGCGCTCTACCTTATGACAGAACATGCATATAACATGCACAGGACACTCTTCTTTATATAAAACATGCACAGAGTACTACAGACGTGTGTGTGTGGGTGGGTGTCATTATAGGTCGATGTGCTAGTGCGTCAAATAAAAGTACAGTTCCATAATAAATTGCACCGTTAGTTGAAATGGAGTTTAGAACCACATTCAAGAATATTTCACTTGTATGGTTTGCATGTTTTGTGTGTACATGTATATGTTTCACAATAAATTATTTTAAACTAAATATTTAATTATTAATAATTTATTAATAATTTACAAACGTGCTGTAATACGACATGAAAACAGATGGCACAAAAACTATTATTTTCAATGTAAACACTCTAAGCTATACAAAAGGTAACAACATGGAACTTGTCACAAAATCTCCATATTCTGCCTACATTTTACAATTATATTCCTATGAAGATCACAACTGAAAAAAAGAACAACCCATAAATTCTACCTGTGAAAAACAATTGCTGATTAAAATCAGACTCGAACACACACATGTACATACATATGTATTATTGTTGTTGCTGTTGTTTCTGAAAGTTACAAAGAGAAATAGCACTTCGTAGCATCAACTAGATTTTTCTCAGATTACCGTAACCCTTTATCCCTTAGGATTTAGCACAGGCAACATCATTATTAGGGCATCTCCGGTTGCCTTCAGCATGGAGAGAGTTAAGGAACAGTTGAGATACTTTCCTCTGAGAATTTTAACTCTGAGAATTACACAAGTCATAAAATAAGTTTGTTTTAAAGTCCACAAGGAAAGTTCTGTCAAATATTGATAATTGTGTCTTGACGTTTATCGCCAACGCAATGCTGCAAATACATTTAGTGTAAATATTTTGATAAAATTTTAATTTATTGAGAAATAGAATGTGTCATGTACAAGCCACTGTAGACATGCTTAAATGCTTTAAAAGTCAGAAACCATTAGAAAGTAATGACAGCTGCCAATCAAAAACCACTATAAAAATTTAATTTTCAAAGATTACTCATCCATAAGCTGATAGAATATTAAATAAAAAATTCATATCGAAATATTTCATTTTGGAAATGTAACCAAAAAAATAATATCAATAACAAGTTAAAAGTACGAATGTCAAGCAATATTCTATGACTTATTCATAAACTGCAGACATTCTTCAATCGGACTGCATGTGCAATGTGCAATAACTCAGATTTTCTTAATGTTCTTATCACTGATCAAATGTCAGCTCTGATGTTGAAATTGATGAGGCCATAAAAGGGTACAAGATCATTCACCCACATGCACACAACTAGTCTAACTCCAAATGCTTCTATACTTAGTAATATTTACGAGTGTTCTCCGGCATATACGTAGACATACACGGACCTCGTTCATTCACACAGCTCGCCACACGATCAACTGAACCGACAGTGTTTTATCGTCCGATACCAGATATCAACCAGCTCCATAAAATCACCATTAGCTTGGTATTGCCATCAGGATTCACTCGCACAGCAGGGAAAATCTTTCGGTTTCTTCGGTGCAACGGCAGTGGCCAATCCGAGCCTAGCCGATCTGAAATGACATTACGTCATGGACGACATTGCTGGGCACGTAGTTACCATCGCGCTTTACAAGTCTCCATGACAACACGTAAATCCCTGGATCCGCGAACCCCCGGACCACGCATGCATGCGTGTCGTTATCTGCTGCTTCTAATTTTCAGCCAGTGTTGAGCACCTGATTACGTCTTACGGTAATTTAACCGAGAACAAAGACTTTTACGACGCCGTCCCATTGCGGATGTGTAATCGGGATTCTTCCTTTCCCCGCCACCCGCAGGATTGTAATCAGAACTCGAGCCACTTCCTGTCCGTGAAGAGAGCCTTTCAGGTTATGAACAAAGTCTTGCAGAGCCAATTAACGGCCCGTTTGAAAGGTGCATGAGACTTCTTGAAGGTAAAATGAAAAGGCCTTCAATCTTCGTCTTCAATCAGCAGGGATTGCTGGAGAACAGAAAAGTTGCATCTTCTTCAAACAATCGAGGAGTGAAAGTGTATAATTATTATGATGCGTAACAAGTGAAGTGTGAAATTACCGTCTGTGTAATTTTCACTGGCATCGGAATTCCAGATATTATCTCCGAACGGGATTAGATGCAATTTATTGTAATTTCATATTCCCAGTAAATTTACAGTCAAATGAACATGTTCGTGGAGATCGTCACAAGCGGTACTCAGTGAAATTGTATTATTTACCAAACACTGGTTCATTGTGAAATTACTTCAGTATTTACATAATATTGAGAGCTGGTTATGAATAAGCATCGGGCCCCGAGGTTATGAACATTTTTTAGTATGGTTTCAAGCTCAAGCTAAAACTTTACATGGGGATTTGTAATCAAAACTTTGAGTTCAACATGATTGAGTTTGTACTTTTTTTTATAGTTTTTATATTGGGGTTTAGAGTTTGCTTTCTATATTCTTTCACTAATTCATACTTAAAACACTTTGTAATCTCGTTGCCTGATTAGAAAATAATAATATTTTCCAGGGCCAAAGACAACTGTGTCAATTGCTGATACATCTAAGAATGTGGAGTTTAACGTCGCTGTGAAAATCTTTCACCCATTTGTGACGAATGAATCTAAGAAAGGATTTAGTAGAAATGAGTACATTGTAGTGTACAGTAAGGTGGTTTTTCTGGGTAAAACATTGGATAACTGTGAGACTACAAAGTAAAGTTATATGGTGTTATTGGGCTGCATTCAGGCTGCAATACATTTATCTACGAAGTGCTACATAGCGCTACAGTAGCCGTTCAGCCAACACATGGTAGTATTATGTAGTACTATTTTTTATTTCGGCTTTTGAGCCCATAGTGTTTTGTAGGAAAACCAAAAGCATGAAGGAAACCGATTTCCTGCTATTTTACTACGAAATCATTCAGTCAGTCACTACGTTGTAGAAAAGAAGCGTAGTGTAGTGTAGAGAAATGTATTGCAGCCTGAATGCAGCCCTGGCCCTGAGATTACAACACTTTTTGAGTAAAATTTCATGCTCAATCTCAAAATGTACATGATGTTTTATGAACAAAACGTAGAGTTGAGCATGAAATCGTACTCAGAAAAGTTTAGTAATCTCACTGCTTTGACTCAACCAATCCAGACACATGACTGAAATACAATTAGTATTTTCTATTTGGTTATTAATTGGTATGTACTGCAATGTACTTAGATTGTACTCAGATATTGTTTTACTGGATCCATCCCAGATTGTTTATGGTCGATGAGGTGTACGGTCGATGATGAGGTGTTGGAAGAGGTGCAGGCAGAGGTGCTAATAGAGCAATCTAGACAACAAGGCACACCCAGAATCTATTGCCAGTCCATAATCTACTACCAGACACAACCAGAAACACCTAGCTGCTTCAACATAACAATCATACACTGATTTGGTAATACATGAATCGTCCCTATTAGCATCTTCAAGACTACAAAATCATATAATTTCATGTGAAATAGCCAACACCTTCATTACAGCTATCGATCAATATACAGACGATCTCCATGTCATAATTTGACATCTCACGACATTTATATGCCTTGCAAACATTTGCAGCTTGTTCAAAATGACATTAATAAAAAAATATATTTACAAATAATAATAATTGCGACATGCTCTAGAAATACATGCACCTGAATCAGAATTCAAATAGATCAATGTCTCTTGTAACATTTCCAGCGTGTTGAAAATGACATTAATAAAAATCAGTTTAAATTTCTAATGATCGTGACATGCTCCAGAAATATACGATGAAGCCCAGCTTGTTGAAAATGACATTAATAAATATAATTATTCTTAAAAAAATAATCATCATCATGCCATACTCTAGAGTCAAAACGACCTAAATCAGCCTTAGGTTGTTTTGGAATATTGGTACCAGTAGAAAACGCGACATCCTGCATCCGTTAATCGGCACCCAAATAGATCAATGCCTCTTGTAACATTTCTAGCTTGTTGAAAAATGACGTTAATAAAAATCATTAGTTACTTTTTTATAGGATAGCGACATTCTAGAAAGATATGCACCTTAATCAGCACCCAAATAGATCAATGCCTCTTGACAACAAACAGTTCTTGGCCGGAGTATTAGTTCTTAATAAACAAACAAGCCTTCTGAATTATGTCCAAATTGGTGTCGGTGGAGACATATTTAGTCCGTGATCGACTTAAAGAGCCCATGTGGAGAGCTGTTCCCTGACCGATGGGGTGACAGCATACAGAAATAACAAGCTTTTTAGCGGCATATTATTTCCTTTAACAAATTGGTTGGTTCTAGAAATTGATACCTCTTGACACGGTTGATCAAGTCTCATCCATTTTTGGTTGGGGTTGCGATGGTTGCAGGTGCTTGGATCCTGGGTTGAAGTTTCTTCGTTAATTATCTTGACTGGTAATTTGGATATTTGAAAGATGGAGGAGCAAAAAATATATATATAATAACCACCTAAAAAATAAATAAAATGTAAAATGGGGAGAAAAAAATCACAGAAAAAAATAATTGGTCCTTGTATATGGGTCTTCCCATAGGAAGTAACAGTGCTTTGGTATACATGCTGCCTAAAAACATAATGACTTGATATATACTAAGAAAAATAAAAAAAATTGAAATGTATGTGCTAAAGTATTTGTCTCCTTAAAAATTAGTGCTCCCTCGATATAATGCCCTTCGATGCACCGCAGATTCGGATACAACCCGAACGTGGACCCCATTTTTAAAATAATAAAAATATATAATATAAAATTTGTTTTCACCAATTATATTCGTTGATATAACGCGGGTATTATAACGCGGGTGGCATGTCATGGACCCCAACTTCAGCGTTATATCGAGGGAGCACTGTACCTTCATTTTCCTTTCACTCATGGGTGTTAATGATTATCGATCTACTGTAGAAGTCAGTTGAGTTTCCTAACCATTCCCTGTTCAACAAGTGCTGAATGTAGGATGGAAACCTGCAGCAACCCCTATATGAGCCACAGCTGGGGGAAATACTCGTAGAAAAACCAATGGAAATGACAATCAATATTAAAAATATGGAGAAGAAAAATTAAATAAGTGTCTGGACTCAATTATTTACTATTGGTTGAAGAGATAATGGTGCTCATATGCCCACATGTTCAAGCATACATTAACATATGGAGTCATGCGCTTAATAAATGGGCTATTTGTCTATTATTATATTTTTTATATTATCTTAATTTGTTTTATTTATTTAATTATTTATTTATTTATGCTACTATCTTCAATAAAACCTATAATATCTGAATAATAATAGATTAAAATATATTATTTTAAATATTGCCCTACCATTGCCAAATAGTTGCTATAAATTCCTTCATGGGGCTATGCCGATGATGGTAAAATTTGGCTGTACACACATTGAATAATAATAGTTGCTGAAGGTTGTCTCCAGGCTATAGACAGTAAATTAAGGCATTCACAAAATTGGACTCAGTTTTATTAGGTCATGCCAAAACTGCTCCTTTTCTAATTTCCTCACATGTCAACAAGCCGGTCATATGGGTTCCAGATTAATGCCATTTGACAGAACCTGTGCTTGGGGGAATTTAAAGTTGCACTGACAGTCATTTATAGATACCACTGAGTTAAAGTACATAATGAAATTAAAGAACAAGTAACAAGTTGAAGTAACAAAATGTAATACGATTTGTCCCGTTTCTCTGTTCTTTTTTTTTCGTGTGCAATTTACGTCACTTTTTTAAAATTGGGGTTTAGAGCCGCTTTCAATATTTGTTCACTTATGTCACAAATATCACGTGGCAGAAATAAGGCAAATGTACATTCTGTTGGTATATACGTACATAGGCACGGCAATTTCTGAGGATCTGCGGAAATCTGCTGATTTATTTGTCCATAAATATATATACTTTCATAGTAATTTACATATCTGCATACTATACTTGTTAAATTATGCCAATAAACTCAATGACCTTGACCGTCAACCAAGTCTTCTCCAAGATTCCATGACATTCAAAATCTTCGCTTTTATTTTTGCTGCAGGGTCAAACGAGAATCTACTGTAATCTGGACTTCAAACACCCAAGAAAGGTTACTGATGTAAATAGCTTTTAACTAAGTAGATGAACTCTTAAAAAAACTTTAAATTGGTTGCTTTTTCAGGATTCTAAGCAGGTGATATGATTCCATGTTGAAAACTTCTTGATTGACGTCGATACGCATGTGTTATAGTAATACTGGTTTAAGGAAAGCAATTTTGATGTTCTTAGCAACCATCATCATTAGATGATTAACTATGTCATCATGTATACAGGCATGACAACGGACAATTGTGATTTCAGCGGAAAACAAGCCTGGGGTCTAGGGGCGGCATGCCCCAAGTTATGTTTAATGCAAATAGACGGATCCTTGGACAAATAACTCAGCAGATTTCCGCAGATCCTCAAAAAATGTCCATGCCTGTGTATGTATATACCAACAGAATGATCAAATATGTCATTACAATAGCAGAATGATCAAATATGACATTACAATATCAGAATGATCAAATATGTCATTACAATATCAGAATGATCAAATGTCATTAAAAATATCAGAATGATCAAAAATGTCATTACAATATCAGAATGATCAAATATGTCATTAAAAATATCAGAATGATCAAATGTCATTACAATAGCAGAATGATCAAATATGTCATTACAATATCGAATGATCAAATATGTCATTAAAAATAGCAAAATGATCAAATATGTCATTACAATATCAGAATGATCAAATATGTCATTAAAAAATCAGAATGATCAAATATGTCAATAGAATCATGGAATATCAAATTTTGAAGAAGCTTCTGTTGAATTATCAGAAATTGATATGCATAACTAATAAATATGTTACTACATAATTAGTATTTGTTTTGCATTGGGGAATTAATACAGTACTATTATGCATATGTCAAGAACATATAGATCTTAACCACTGTCATAAATCGCTTCATTCTTTAGACGAGTGGTCGGCCATCTTAGAAATCAAACAACAATGCATCAAAAGATAATTGTGGTGCATGCTGCATAGGCAAGATAACAGCAATATCTCATTAATTTTACATTTTATGTCAATAGCATAATGTCGTACTAACTACTGACGATATATTTAGGAGTAAATCACATTTTATTACAGGTAATCTTATCTGGAAAGTTTTGCGTCATAACTTGGTCAAAACCTATACATGACTAACCTAATTATTTTCTTCCTTTTTCAACAGCTATTTCAGGGAAATATGTAATAAAACATGATAGCGCTTGTTTTTCTATGGGAAACGCATCAATTTCGTTCACTGGAAATTGCCACAAACCAACTTAATTTTTTTCACTCGCCTGTAATCTTGACAATACTTATTTGGTCAATGCTACTATTAACACAGAAAGGATTACGTTATCTATGCACTTTTAATGAGCTTAGTATATTGTATTTAGGTAAAGTCTGATATAAAAACAGGAGGAATACTTCACCAATTGGCAACAACGCAATGAAGAAAAGAAAATAGCCGCGTTCCATTATTGTTCATGTAGTCAATGATATTGTCTGGAATGTTACGAAGTGGTACAACTGTATAGGTAGCCACTGGTCTACAATTGCAGACAATGGTAAAATATAACAATCGCTTCAAAACCCAAGCAGTCGCAGAAACCAAGACGTTGAAGACCCAAGGCAACATTGGATGCATGCATAAGCAATATACCAACTTTTTTTAAATCAGCACTTTCCAACAACAATCACCCTAATATACTTCAATGGAAATTCTTCAGTGGCAATTGTCAAAATGCAAGGAATGATTCAGCAATTATGGCATGATTAGTATCAGAGCATCGTAAAGACAACTCGGCACGGATCTGAAGACGCCGTTGCATGCGACCAGAACATCCACGGGAATACACGATTCAATTAGCAAGCACGACTGGGCACCAACTACGGATGGCACATGCATGCAAAGAAAAACGGTAATTTGATTTGCATCATCGGAAACTGGTATTATTGTGATGACAAATAGAGCGAGCTTTGCATAATTGACATTAACCCTGGCACTATCAACTTACCCCTTTTTTGGTCAACTTTCTTTTTATGAGGGAGACACTTTGATACTTTCAATTAAACTTGTCAGCAGAAGGAAACCCGCAACATCCGTAGCACTGAATGTTGCAGTAAACCTGTCCCTTTACCATCACAATGGTTTTTTTTTTTATAGAGACCAGACAAGAAAGGAAATCAGCTAATTTGAATTCCAAAGTTGTCAAAACTTTGTACTCTCATCGGATGTCTTCAATTTCATAAAAATACGACACTGTGACAACCATGAGCACCAGTGAACTTCAACTTGCTTGGTGGATGCCTTTCAAATGTCCTCCATTACCCTATATTATCTCACGATCTCCTCCAATTACCATCAATACTCAATGACAGTTATGAGAAAGGCTTCAAGAACTACACAGCCGTCAGCTATAACATTAGAAGATGGCACTTCCATTCATTCAAGAAACATAAGTTATCTAAAAGTTGGTAACATATGTAACAATCTAGAAATTAGTAATATACTATGTTGCCTGAAATGCTGTAACATAAGTAACAAGTTATCTTGAAGTTAGTAACAAGTTATTTAGAAGTACTGTGTTGGTAAAGTATGCATTGAATGCTCATTTCAGGTGGCAATTACGGTTCGGCAATTACAAAACTGATTTCAAATTGCTGACAACAAACTAATTTGTAGCAGCATTTTCTTCGTTGCAGATTCAAACCTCGTTTTGATACGATAGGCTTTCAATGCCCATTTCAGTTTCCAATTAAAAAAGCGATTTCAATTAGCTGACAACTAACTTGCTTGTAGCAGCATTTTCTTCAGTTGTGGTTTCAATTTGTATTTGTGACAATGCATTGAATACCCATTTCAGGTGCCGATTAAAAAAAAAGATTTCAAATTGCTGACAACGAACTCTCTTGTATAGTCTAGTGGAATGCAGTCCTACTCACATATTTGCATTACACAATGAACCTTTGTTCGATGTCGCTTCACTGCACACAGCAATTAAAGAACGGGTGCCTATTCACAGATGGAGGATGAGATCCACAAGCAAGTCGAGAGTCTCGGTCTCCTCCCTACCTGATGTATTTAAAGGATGACTCCCAGACTGCGAGTGCCGACTCCCTTGTTGCCAACACTTAAACCACATATCAGGTACCTACTCCTGAAATGTGTGGGTAGTACTTCTTTAATTGGAGATGTGAGCATGAGCTTCTTACCACGAATTGAAGTAATTCGCCACTCAAGATAACGGCCATGATGTCTGAGGAGGCACGCGACAATGTGGACAGCTGTGGACAGGATTAGTATTTAGATAAGTCTGTTTACGAGAAGAGCCACGTGGCGAATGATGATGTAGCCATCTGCGTTCCCTATGGAACGGTGTAACTATAACTCCAACCAGCTGGTACTGACAGATTAAGGATGACAACTGCATTGCCACTCTACAGACAGAATGATGATGTAACCGGCTGGTACTGACAGACCAAGGATGATATCTGCATTACCAGTCTACAGACAGTGCATCCTATCAGTATCGTGTCAGAAAGGTAACTTTTGCGAACATTGATGCCAGGCATCACCCGCCCCCTCTACGGTAACTCTAAGGTAACTGAAACTCCAACCGTAGCAAATAGACAACAGCATTGTTATGGCTGGGAAGGATTATTACTTTCATAAGTTTGAAAAAGAATAGTTATGTGTTGAAGGTAAATGTAACCACATTGGCTTGACAGGCAAATTTATCTCCAACCTAAAGGCGGCTCTCAACGTGCGACTTTTCTTGCACTAGTTCACTGTCCGACAGCGATTTGCATGTGGACTACAACTTGCTAGTAACTATCTGAAATCTGAAAGTCATGAGAAAATATTCTATCGACAGTAACTCACAGAAATATGTCAACGTGGAGAGCCGCCTTTAGCCAAAGACTACACCATTGCTAATAGGGTTGGAGCGGAGGCTGTAATGCTGTTTTCAATACAGGAGAGCCAGGGTTTGATGGCGCACAGAGACAGGTGCTTGTTTCGCCTACATGTAAGCTGTCCGCGGTAAAGACATCAGCAGGTGCATTCAATGATCTGTCTTCTTGCTGAATCAGACGTCTTCAAGACACCCACATAGGGTATGATGCATGACAGGCTGTGCTGCAGTATGTCATCACGTAGCAACATCCACATACAACATGCTCGCTTAGTTGAATTGGGCTTATATAACCTCATTACAGATCCTTTCTTTTTTAACTCAAGTCTTGAGCCGCTTTCAAGATGTTTGTTACTAATATCATGGCTTGTCAATTTAGTGTGGAAGGAAACACCCAACATTTGCATCTTATTGGAAAGGTAACATTAATGAAATATTACATTGAACCATATCCGTCATATATTAATTACATTGAACTGTCAGTTATCACATTGAACTGTGTCTAGTGAACCATCCCATTGAACTTTATATAATGAACCACATTGTTTAATTTCATGTGGTGAACCAATGAACCTTGTCAAGTAAACTAACATATTGAACTCTAGTGAAGCCAGCACACCACTGAAGCCAGTGCATCACTGAAGCCAGCACACCACTGAAGCCAGCACACCACTGAAGCCAGTGCATCACTGAAGCCAGCACACCACTGAAGCCAGTGCATCACTGAAGCCAGCACACCACTGAAGCCAGTGCATCACTGACTTTGGTCATTGTATAGACTTTGACATTGAAATAAATAGTAAAATTATTGGTCAAACCAAAAACACAGACCTATTGATTTAAGAAAAAGATGGTCAATGAAGCACTAATTTAACCTTCTCTATCAAGGCTCGTCCCAAATGGGTGAAAGATTCCTGCAGCAACGTTAAAATCCATATTCACTCACTCTCTATCTCCAGTTACCCCGCAGCACAAAGTGAAACATTTCAATGATCTTTAATAAAAATAAATTTAAAATACAAAAGATGACAGTGGACCACAAAAGAGCATAACCATTTGTCCTGCAAACCTTTCACAACCGTCACATGCCTTTGTTACAAAACTACAAGAGAGTATAACCTTTTTTCACAACCTTTTACAAACTTGTTCACACACCTTTGTTACCTAACTAAAAATTCCCCCCACAATGTTTAACAGCAGCACAACTGTGGGGATTGGCTTTCTGACAATTACCATCACGGCAGGAGCAAGCCCGAAACGTCTTCTCTTGCAGTCCTTGCTGCCAAAGATAGCATGCACCTTGCACTTCCTGCGTGGCCTGGGAAAACAGTAGAAACACCTAACCAGCATAAAATTGATGACTGATAAAAAAAACACCAGACATATCCATTATATGAAGATCTCCAGACATGTTGTTAAGAAATTCGCACCAGGACATAATATCTAAAATGTTTTTATCCTCTTTGACAGTGGAAGAAGAAAAACCAGTAAAAATTGTTTCAATGGAAGAAGAACAAGTAAAAATATCATTACACCTGGTTAAGAAAATACGTTTAAAAACACACACAACCGTATTCATTTGCAAAGTCTTCTGGAACGTGTGAACAGATATATATTCATTATAGGCATATGTCAAGAATTCAACACCAAAAGAAACATCTAACTTTTTCTATTATTTAAGGGAAATGGTTATGATACTTCCTCCTTTGTACGGCTAAAGTTTCCTCTTTGCGTCTTGTGTTTCCACAGATCGCTCATCCCTGCCTTCTTTAGTAGCTTGATATACGTAACAAGGTAAGAAACTACAGTAATCTTAGATCCTATGATCGCACTCTTCATGGCTTTACTTGCCCATCCAAGAAAACCCTTCCTGAGCTTTGTGTCTATCCTAAGATTCCATCCATCAATTTGCCTTATTCCTAGTGCAGTACGGCAATTGTAGAACCTCTATTTGAAGCACAGGAAAACAATCTTAACTACATGAGTCAGAACATACTGTGGATGTGTTGTGATCTACAACTCTAATAGCATTACAATCTTCCTGAGAAATGAAACCCTCTTTGTATTTTGACTTGTTTACTTGCCCACCCACCGTCTTGCAAGGGTGTGTCTGTTTTGGGAGTCCATCCATCAATTTGTCCTATTCTAGTTGCAGTACCACAATGTGTAGACTTTATTTACAGCATAGTATCACAATCTAAGTGCCACGAGTCGAGTCGGAATCGCTGTAGGCACATAATGATCTACGACTCTTGTAGTGGCATGATCATTCTGCATAACCTAGAGACTATTCATAGTCTCAGAGGATGAACGTAAATAGTTTAAATATAAATCATGTTGATTGGTATTATATTTATATGAGGGGTGGGGAGACGCTGACATTCTTTATCCTCTTGTTCTCCAGGGGCCCTTTTCCCAAAACTTCTTAAGATTTTCTTAGCTTAAGAACGTGAATAGCTCATTGCTATAGATATCCTTAATATAAAGTTAAAAACGTTCTTAGGCTAAGAAGATCGCAAGAACGTTTTGAGAATACGGCCCCTGAAATCTAGACATGTTTATCTGATCTGCTGGATTTCTAGGGCTGGATTTGAACCCAGCACCTTTGGCTCCAAAGTCCAAGCGTTTTTACCATTGCACTATCACCGCCATGGAAACGTCATTGAATCTGACAAACTTTATAACTTTCCTAAGTTTTCCTACATTCTGTACCAGAATCTGAGATACAGAGTACGAATAATTCATTACATTTAGATTGTCTACCTCAATTCCATAGCATTTCTGTATACATCACATTACATGATAACAAATGTCGTTACACTGGGATTAGAAATGACAGACAAAATTTAAATCTAGCGTATATAAAATGGCTGTGTCTGGTTTCCCCGACAGGTAGGCACGTAAGGGTTCTCTGTAGACCTCATGGTAAATTACACATTCACATTTGTCCTTTCTATTTCCATTCCTGTTCTGGGTAATAATCGTATTACGTGGAATTTATTCGCCAAACAAATGGTATTACTTCCACCGCATTGTTTCGAGAAGATTTTGCCAATGCTAAAACATTCAGCTTTACATGTGTGGGTATGCTTCACCTTTAAGATTGGCCATAAACTTTTAAGTGAGTGAATTATTGTTTAACCTCAGAGCGGGAATCTTTCACCCATACATGACGACATTTTAAGTATCACTTCCAAGTTTTCACAACGGCTTAACCTCTTTCTGTAATTGTACTACAGTTTTGTTCGACTTATACCACGCAAATATAAAATAAAATGGAAATGGTCATGTCCTTCAATGAACACATTATAATTCATTATCTTTATAACCCAATGAACAATAATGGCCGACATGATATGTTTGTCACATTGTGATATGTCATTCTGTTCCTTCTCCCAAAATAGTTTGCATTTGAAAAAAATAATCTTATTAATTAAAGACATTTTAGATTGTTTTCCACAATTGTCATTATAAGAAATCACATTTGAGTCATCATTTTTCATTGAATTTGATCTTGTGATCCACTTGCCTTATAACTGCACTATTAACGACTCAAATTGTCATTTCTTAATAGGCAATAATGTAAATAGCACAGCAATAACCCTCTCCCTGCTGGATTAGGCACATACACGGCTCTTTAGGGCATCTCCAATTGCCTCCAGCATGGAGAGAGTTAACAGTTTCACTTACTTCCCATGGGCATGTTTATGTTGAACTCCGATTACTGAGCATCATGTTGATAATTCAATTAAATTTCCCAATTAGTTAAACATAATAGTCCAGTGAAAAGGAAAGTTCAGTTATTGAACCAGGATAGATTGAGCAATGTACTATTGTAGACTTAATCATCTGGATCTGGTAACTGAATACCAGGTTATCGGTTCACAAAGCACTCATATCCACTGAGAGACCATACAGCTCTTGTATCCTTGTATGTATCCACTAAGAGACCACAGTGCTCTTGTATCCACTAAGAGACCATTATGGCTCTTGTATCGATTAAGAGACCATAGAGCTCTTGCATCCACTAACAGACCATAAAGATCTTGTATCCACTAAGAGACTATAGAGCTTGTGCATCCACTAAGAGATCATAGAGCTATTGTATCCACTAAGAGACAATAGAGAGCTTGTATCCACGAAGAGACCATAGAGCTCTTGTATTCACTGAGACTATATCGTTCCAGTAGCTATTAGTGAGATACAGTAGATAGCGATGAGAGCGCTATGGTCTCTTAATTAGTGGGTATGAGAGCTTCATGAGGGTGCTCATAGTATTAACAAATATTCTTTAAATAATGGTTAAAACCTTTTTATTTAAATAATAAATTTCTATTCCTATCTATTCCGGCGGCTGAATTTGAAAGTCACCTAACACTCCCAGAGGCAACCTAACACTAAATGTAGGCAACCCAATGCCCAATAGAGGCAACCCAACACCCAATGTAGACAATGAAGTCTGAAGAGGTAACCCACACTCCATCGGTGCCAATTGACAACTGCCCAACACTTTTGAATCCAGGTTGAATCCACAGCTACCCAACTCTCCCTCGATACCAATTCAGGGCTACGTGACACTTTCACAGACAATTCACAATTTCCCAATGCTCTCAAGACCAATGAAAAGCTACACAACTCTCTTTTAAGGCCAATAAAAAGCTATTTTACTCTCTCTAAAGGCCAATTCACAGACACCTAAAAGTTCATTGGATCAAGTTCACTGCATCGACCCTTGGTAATATCTTAAGAAGTATGCTTTTCGGTAACATGGGCTGCAATAAAGTTTATTTTGGCCCAAAACTAGTGTAGCAAAAAAAACCATTAAAGTACGTTGAATGTTAAAGATTCTGTTTAGCTTGAAAAATAGTCTACTAGTAGTAATTCCAAAACTATAAAAGTTAATCTATACAAGAAATCCACTTGTCATGTGTGGTACGAGGTAATGAAGTCAGAATCATCTCTGTCTTAGCCGAGTCTAGACAATACCAACTTGTTTTGGTATTCAGCAGACGCCTTGATATGTTAGAATCAGACATCGAAGTAATTGGAATTTCAAAACAAACAACTCATCCCAAGCCTACTGGCCTAAAATAATCCGACAGGGAGAAAAATAGTGTCTAAACTAGATTTCTACCACTGAAAAAAGACTAGTCAATATAATCATATTGTCGTGATAGACAGAAAGTTGTAGTTCAATTACGGCCCATGAACGTATTGGCACTACCTGCTCTGACTTCATCAGCAGGAAAATGACAACTTCTGATTGGTCCCTTGGGCGACACCTGGTGGCTACCACCAAGGGAGATAATAATATTTCAAGTGTAAATGAGTTCCAAGGAATTATAAATGGAATACTAGTATAAAAAATAATAAATATGATTGAAATTAACATCGTGAATTTTGATATTTCCTGATAATGTGAGGAAACAGGAATTATCATGAGGAAACCAGCACATTGTTTTAATGCCTGGCCCACATTCATCCTAATAATACGACCCACATCCTGGAGCCTGCAGACTACCATAATAACGCAGACTACCATAATAACGCAGACTATCATAATAACGCAGACTACCATAATAACGCAGACTATCATAATAACGTAGACTACCATAATAACGCAGACTATCATAATAACGGTTCTCATCAAAGAGCTCTACACCACAAAGAGACAATACAATATAAGCTAAGAGTATCAGTGTTCTAGGTACCTAGGGCTAACTCCGACGTGGGTAACATCTACTCCCCACTGGTGTGAGAGAAACACCTGCCAAAATACCCAGATAAATTTACCTCTTCAACACAGACCAGCAGCCGGTGTAACAGAACAGTAGCCGGTGTAACAGACCAGCAGCCGGTGTAACAGAACAGCTGTATGAATGAATTAACGCGTTACATCGCAGCGGAACTATTTCACCTATAGGCGCCGACAGAACAGCTATAACTTTAAGTTTACAGATACACAAGCTTGCACTTTAAGTTTACAGGCAGGGTTCCACTTAGGTTTCAATTTTTGAGAGTCCCGGGTACGCATGTTGATATACTTATCAACAATTTGTATTAATAAAGTGCGTCCAAACTTGCAATTTCTGTGTATGGGACGCAGGATTGTGCATTCAGAGAAACTCTGTTACAGGTATGTAAGATTGCTGACAGAACAGAAAAGAACAACACAACACAACACAACAGAGCAGAACAGAACAGAACAGAACAATGAATGAATTAGTGCTTTACGTCACAGTGGGAATATTCCACCCATATGCGATGAAGAACAGAACAAGAACAGGGTATCGTTTCTTGAAGCTCTCTTAGCCACTAAGGGACCATAGCACTCAGCGGCTAAGAGAGCTTCGAGAAACGAAAAGCAGTTCTAAATACCTTAATACCGGGCAATACAAGTTAAAGTTTATTCTTTTATTAGAAAACTATTGTGAGATTAACTCTTTATGCAAGAGGTGTAGTGCTAGCTTTAAAGTGGAAAGGTTATCCCTGAAAAGGTGAAAGATCACTATATGATTTATATCCCTGACAAATATGATTCCCCACCCCAAACCTACTACTAATCTAGATTGATTGAATTAATGTTTTACGTAGCGGCGGGAATATCTCACCCATAGCCGACGACTAGAATACAACCCAAACAAAGTTTTGCGAATTTATCTTAAATTGAGCACGAAATCTAATCCATAAGGTTTCGTAATCTCGGAACCAGTTCCACCTAGATTGTATCCTTCTGCCAGTGGTAGTTTAAACAATGGACAAGCTATAAGTAATTACTATATCAACTACTACTGATAGTGATGGCCATGGAAACGCAACTTGATAATGCCTATTTGGAGACATGCTATACAAGTGATTGCCTTTATCAACAGTCAGGGAGTATTTAACCTTTTGACAATTAATACAGATTCATCACTTATCATACTGAGGTTGATGTCTGGAAAATCGCTGAAAGCATCGGCTCAGCTATGTATGTGATGTATGTGATGTATGTGATGTATGTGATGTATGTGATGGTAAGTTACAGTGCTCAGCTGTGCATTGGTGGTGATGCCAGTTAGACATGACACAGTTGATAATAGCCAAGTGAGTGAGTGAATATCAGTTTAATGTCGCTGCGGGAATCTTTCACCCATTTGCAACGATAATGGCCAAGTTGCAAGACACATATACAGTGTTTCAGATGGGCGTCGGTCATCGGACAATGCCCGATTATTTTCGCAAATGTCCGAATTTATTAGAGACC
>JAVCKZ010045892.1:0-18907 GCA_034780755.1 Lepetodrilus elevatus
ATGCTGCGAGACAAATGCGTCCCAAAGAGGGACCAGTCTGCCGAAATCAGCTGTGCTGGAAGGCGACTGTCAAAGCAGTTAAACACACACACACACACACACACACACACACACACACACACACACACACACACACACACACACACAGGACTAGTTGGGTAAAACATCAGAAATTACCGAATATTATATTGCATGTTTTAGTAAACTAGACGCATTTTTATTTAATTATGTTTGTGTTCAAGTTATAGCTGCGCCTATAATGGAAACGTTTATCATGTAAATATGACAGTATCGAATCTACGCACGGATTAAATGAAAGGATACTCGAAGAAAATGTATCCTGTGGTATATAGACTATAGTGCCTACGTAGGCTACGTAGTTGGTAGATTATTTCTTATTATCAACTGATTATTCAGACCAGTGTGCCGTGGTTATATAACTACATGTACCATCATACCATGTTACGTCAAAAGAACAACATAATTATAGCTTTGAAAATGCGGCTCTTTTATTCTATCTATCCGTTCTCAAAATTGATCAGTGAAAAGCTACACCATTTCTCCAGGTTAGTTTACAGTAGGGGACAAATAACGGCCCATAATATTTTACGAAAATAATAGGAGCAATTAGGGGTTGAACTCACCCAATGTTTTTTTTAATTCCGATTTTTTTTTAAACACCCCTAAAACTGTAAAATCAAGCAGTATGTTTATGTATGTGATCTATAGTATACACGACCCTAAAATCACTGTCAATGTCCACTACAAGGCAACGTTTTAAAGTTAATAGTGCCTCTAGTATAGAGAGCTGACAGCATGTATTTGCAATTCAGTGTGTTTAATTATTCCGTCAATATATCTATAGCATGCAGTAGGCTATTGACGTGTCCAGGTTACAGGACGTTCATAAAAAGAATGTGAAAGCAATATTTGCACGCCGGGTTGAATACTTAACAATCATTAATGTTTGGTATATGGCTTCGGTATTGATCAAACATTCGAAGTAACTTGCTAAAAGGACGTGAAGTTTGTTGGCAAGCGTTGATGTTGAATTCGTCAATAGCAACTGCATTGTGCAATGCCGCAGGCATACTTTCCGCATACTTGTTTCATACTTGCCGCCTACCTATGATTCAGTCAGTCGAGAGATCTTGCCGGGGGGATTGGTTTCTCTGGAGAAGCTTGAACAGAAAGTCTCCAAGTAAAAGTTGTTGATTGAGGAACAGAATACGAATCAACTTAAAGTCGGCTAGGATTTTCTGAGAATATTATATATCTAGTGGGTTCTACCACGAATGTATCGATTACCAGAAGACAGGATCGATTGCATGCTTATTACCTGGACTTGCTTATTACAAGACACATCTTGTGACGTTGTGTTGTAAACCAACCTATGTTCTATAATGCTTCGTGGCGGAGTGATAACTATTCTTGATATGGAAGAATACACAGAGTTATGTGATTTGATCCGTGGTAGTAATACAGACACTGTGCTTGAGTACATCAGGAATATGAACTTTGGTATAGGTACGTACTTTGAGCTCCGTCTAAGGAATCCTTACTGTGAGTCACCATTGGGGCTGGCAGTCATACATGGACACCTATCTGCTGTGAAAAGTTTAATCAAAATTGGATTTGATCCATGGGAAACATCCGCCATTGACAACCAAACGGGCAGCCCAGTTTACTTGGCATTCCTGTACAAAAGATTGGATATCATTCACTGGTTACTCAAGGATCATGGCGTCGACATGAATCGTGTAAACGGCAACGAAAATACTATGCTAATGACGCAGATCTTATGCAGCAGGTCAGAGAAGACACCCGATGTAGTAAAGGCTCTTGTAGAAGCTGGAGCTTCAGTGAATGTGTCCTGTGGAAAGACACCGCTCGCCGCAGCTATTAACAAAAACAGAATAGATGTATGTAGATACCTCATATCCAAAGGAGCAGACGTCAATAGCACTCATCTCATGGAAGCTATCGGGAATGGTGTAGGCACTGAGATTGTCCGAATTTTGTTGGAATATGGAGCAGATGTTAACGTATTTGACAAATTTAACAGATCACCTCTGTGTTATGCCACTCAACATTATTACATTAATAAGTATGATCATAGCATTGTGGACGAGACAGTAAAAGAGCTAGTCAAATCAGGTGCAAATGTCAATGCGTTGGATAGGAATTTGCTATCTCCATTGATGAATATTCTCATACCAGGAACAGCAAGTATTGAAGTGATCAGACTGTTGATAGAATCTGGAGCTGACGTCAACGCTTCCGATAGTGAAAGTAAAACTCCTCTTCTACATGCTGTAGAGAAATCTGTCAGGGCTGATGTCATCGAATGTTTAGTAGAATCTGGAGCTGACGTCAACGCTTCCGATAGTAAAAGTAAAACTCCTCTTCTACATGTTGTAGAGAAATCTGCCAGGGCTGATGTCATTGAATGTTTAGTAGAATCTGGAGCCGATTGTCAATGTGTTGGACAAATATAACAAATCGCCTCTTTGGAATGCTATTGGTTGCTACTGGAATAAGCAACATCAGGAAGACGTATTTAAAGTACTTATCAGATATGGAGCGGACGTGAATGTGTCTGACAGCCATCAGGTGTCTCTTCTCGCGTGTGCTGTCAATGCAGGTTTAAGCACTGATGTGATTAGACTGTTGGTAAAATCTGGAGCGGAAGTGAATGTGTCTGACAGCAATCAGGTATCTCCTCTTATGCGTGCTGTAATACAAGGGGTAAACATTGATGTGATTAAATTATTGATAGAATTTCGAGCAGATGTCAGCGCTTCAGGTAGTGTAAGTACGCCTTCTCTTCTGCTGGCTGTGGCAAACATTTCCAGAGCTGATGTCCTCGAATGGTTGGTAGAAAATCAAAACTATGTTAATAGGAGTGTGCCAATAAACGTGTCTTCTGACAGCAATCCGGTATCTCATCTGATGCATGGTGTCAGTAAAGGTGTACACATTGATCTGGACATCAAGGTGTCGGACAACAATCTGGTATCTTTTTTTATGTATACGCTCATGGGGAGAAACGCACGTATTGAAGTGATCAGACTGTTGCTAGAATCTGGAGCTGATGTCAACGCTTCCGATAGTGAAAGTAAAACTCCTCTTCTACATGCTGTAGAGAATGCTGCCAGGGCTGATGTCATCGAATGTTTAGTAGAATCTGGAGCCGATGTCAATGTGTTGGACACAAATAACAAATCGCCTCTTTGGTATGCAATTGAATACTACCGGAATAGGCAACATCAGGAAGATGTAGTTAAAGCACTGGTCAGGCTTGGAGCGGATGTGAATGTGTCTGACAGCAATCAGGTATCTCTTCTCACGTGTGCTAACAGTAAAGGCGTAAACATCGATGTGATTAGATATTTAATAGAATCTGGAACGGAAGTCAACTGTTTGGACAGGGAAAATAAATCACTGTTTCATCATGCCATAGAAAGTTATCATTATGGCACGGTCATAGAAAGTCAAATGATTGCAAAAGTTGCTTATTTGATTAAATTTGGGTATGCGGATGTAGGGCCTTTCTCAAACACAAACAAGATTGTGAAATGCATTGCTAGGACCACAGACTATCATCAATGTATTTCTATAGTCCAGTTGTTGTTACAGTTAGGAGCAAATGTCCACTTTCTGGACAGTAATCATAAATCGCCGTTACATTATGCTCTAGGAAGCATTGTGAAGATGAATAGTGATATCATAACATTGTTCATTGATTCTGGAGCAGATGTCAACATCCAGGACGACAAAGGTGACTCTCCTCTGATGTATGCACTCAAGAATCACGCAAGTGTAGAGGTTTTGTTACTGCTTCTTGAATCCGGAGCCGATGTCTGTGCAAGTAATCGGGACAACATATGCCCGTTGAGCTTTGTTCTCGGAGAATTTAGTCGTTTTACACGCATGAGGATTGGTGGAATAGAAGGTTGTGTGGTACCGAAGTTTGTAGAATCTGCAACTGACATGAGGGGACTATTGGTCACAGTACCAAGTTTTTATCAAGGAGATAATATACACCTATTCTTAGATTTGATACCTCAATTGTGTTCAAATGGTGCCGATATTGAAGGTAAGGATGAAAAGGGCAACTCATTCTTACAGCAAGTTATGAAGCAGATTTCAGGATGCTGTTGTGCGAAATGTTTCAACCTCTTACACTTTCTCGTCGTTGAGCTAAACCTGCCTCTATGCGTTCGGAATAGTGACAATCAAACACCATTTAGTTGCCTGTTGTGGTTTAGCTGGGTGGGTATATATCTAAGTAACATCCTGAAACTATGTGTCCAAGCTGGATACACTCCTAATTCGGAAGAGATGACAGATGTCAGAGAAATCGAGGAAGAGTTATCAGTGGACATCATGATCAAGGGGAGTGACGTCACCAGTCTACAGGACATCTGCTGTTTCTCTGTGAGGAGAGCTCTGGGGCGACGACTTCCGACTGCAGTCAACAGTCTCCCTATTCCAGAGAAATTGAAGCAATATGTGAAACTGACACACGTTCTTCCAATGGATGAAAATACAGTGGAATATGATCAAGAAATTGATGATGATGCGGATGATGATAATGCTGCTGCTGATGATGAGGAGGAGGAGCAGGAGGAGCAGGAGGAGCAGGATGAATAAAGTGACTAAGACAATCTTCTGGATGACCGTAATTCTTATTGATGATGACAATTGGTGATCAATGTTTGTATTTCTACGTTGAATTTGATGATGGTTGGTGCTTAGATACAGTTAAAGTTTCTTCGTCTACATAATGCTTCTGTAGCTATAAATACATATGATGAGATATAGTTCAGGACTAGCTGGTGACATACATTACTTATTAGTGGAATTTCATCAAAATCGTATCCAATAATTCTTCAATGATGCGATTATGAAGATTATATTATGAGTAATAGTGTTGCAATAAATAGGATAAGGAATCATGTAGTCGACGACTCGTTTAGTACGAACTATTATCATTCTAGTGTCCATCCAAGTTTCTTAGTTTTATGTTTATACAGTACGGGATACATCACTTTTATAATGTAATAAAGTATAGTATTGCCCTGAACTATTATAGTTAAAGTACATGGACGCTTTACATAGCGTTATAATAGTTCAAGGAAAAACTATACTTTAATGCACTACTAGTATTTTGAATATGTTCATGACTTCAATATATGTTGTAGTATAGTAGCTGAACACATATTTCGTCAACATTGGTATTTTTTACATGGCCCGCCATCAAATATGTGTTGCCAAAGGTATTTCCAAATAACATTTTCCCCCAATTTATTATTTTTTCGGATTTTGATATGATATAGAGGATGGAATTCTGGTTCTTCTGATACCAAGACAAATATACCATTTCTTTTCTAGGTTACGTACAATTTGGGGGTAATTTTACTAGAATAAGTCTGTTAAATGCATACTAGTACTATCACAGATGGTTGACCTAAATAATGGACAAACAACTTTCTATTTGAGACTATTTACGCTTGATTTATCCACACACAAATTGTTAATTACTGATGTACTTGTTCCCCAACACTCGACAGTTATAAAACAAAATTCATTTGTTGATTAATAGAGGGAACGCTCCGTTAATTGTCTTTGATGCATCAACTGATATATGAAGGAATTCTAAGAAAATTCTAAAACAAAAACACTTTAAATTCTTAGAAAATGTAGTAGGACCACTTTGAGTTATGTCTCTTTGAATGAATATAATTAAGCAAAAGTAATTATGACTATATTAATGCAGGTGTACGACCGTTGGTTAATACACTCCTTCAATCGTGATGTTGCTGTGTAATTGTGTTTATCATACATTAGTGCAAATGTTTTTGGAAGTACAGTGCTTCCTCGATATAACGCTGAATTTGGGGTCCATGACATGCCACCCGCGTTATAAGACCCGCGTTATATCAACGAATATAATTTGAGGGGAAAATAAAGAAAAATAATTTGAGAAGAAAAAAAATGAAAATATATTTTCTTTTTAATTTTGTTTTTAATGGTTGTATACGAATCCGCGGTGCATCGAAGGGCGTTATATCGAGGGAGCGCATGTACAAACATGATTTTATGTATGTCAAGTACTTCGCAGTTGTAGCTATAAACTAATCCATAAATGTATGTGCTATTATGCATCTAATGTTCAAATTTGTATGTCATATTATTTGGAACATTTTGAATTCAGGGTTTAGAAAACCAATACAATTGCTATTGGCATTCCGGAAAATACCCGTTCTTCTGTGATAAAATTGCCTGTGCATTCATCTCTATGGAGGTTTAATATCACTCTTCATATGTATAGGCTACACAAGACTGACACGTGACGGGGAGTTATGTCAAAACGACACAAACATGTTAGTTGGACCGCATACACGGGAGAGATATATGATTTATCATATGGCCCCAGAAAAATAAATCCAACATTGAATGGAACGTATAAATAGTTGCTACAAGACAGGCGTGGTCTGATGATCAGATCATATACATTTTTAATGTTGCTTTAGTTATACCCAGACCTGTTTCACTACGACAAGACGCATATTGCGACTGTGGCATCACATTGCATTACAACTATTCTAAAGTGTACCACCGGACAGAGTGGTCAATTCTTCATTATAGAGGAACATGTACACACAACTGTTGCATTAATTTTGATCTGTCATAGTAATTTAAACGGCCTACTAGAGTACAAGAATAAGAACTTTAATAATGAAAAGACATTTCAAGAGTGTTTTCTGGAATATTGGTATGTATCATCATTGGAGCTGGCACTCAGCCCTTCAATCATCGGACTTTAAATATGAACAATGAACCGAGAAATCGGCTCGTATTTTCTGAGAATATTACATCTAGTGGGTACTAACTATAGTACCACGAATGTATCGATTACCAGAAGACTAAGGATCTAGTGGCTGGACTTTGCTCTTTGCCTGGACTTTCTTATTACGACAAGACAGACCTTGCGACGTTGTGTTGTAAACCATCACATATTTCCTATAATCATAATGGACAAGGTTACATCGTGACGGAGTAATATATATTCTTGCTATGGAGGAATACACAGAGTTGTGTGATTTGATTCGTAATAGTAATACAGACACTGTGCTTGAGTACATAAGGACTATGAACGTTGATATAGATACAAGAACTATATCGTTTTATGAGTCACCATTGGGGCTGGCAGTCAAACATGGACACCTACTCGCTGTGAACGAGTTGATCAGGATTGGCTTTGATCTATATATTTCATCCAGAATTGACAACCAACGGGTCAGTCCATTTTACTTGGCATTCCAGTACAACAGATTGGATATCATTCACTGTTTACTTCATGATCATGAAGCCGACATTAATCGTGTTGACGATGACGGATATACTACGCTAGTGAGGACAATAACGTACTGTACAATCACGTACAGCCCAGAGGATACACTTGATGCAGTAAAGGTTCTTGTAGAAGCTGGAGCTTCAGTGAATATTTCCTGTCGTGGTCATGGTTTTGAAATGACACCGCTGTTCGAAGCTATTGTCCGCCATAGAGTAGATGTATGTAGATACCTCATATCCAAAGGGGCGGATGTGAATGCACGGAATGTATTATATCAAAATGCAACTCATCTCATGGAGGTTGTCAAGCATGGTGCAGACATTGACATAATGAGGCTATTGCTAGAATCTGGGGCAGATATTAATGCATTTAATGCTCGTGGGACCTCTCTCATGTATGCGATTAATGCCTCTAGAAACTTTCACAAAGTTCTCGAGATTGATGTTGTCCGAATGTTGTTGGAATATGGAGCAGATGTTAACGTATTTGGCAACTTTAACAGATCACCTCTGTTGTATGCCATTATATGCTATTACAATAACTCGTCTGATCATAGCATTGTGGACGAGACAGTAAAAGAGCTAGTCAAATCAGGTGCAAATGTCAATGTGTTGGACAGTGATTTGCTATCTCCATTGATGGATATTCTCAAACCAGGAAAAGCAAGTATTGAAGTGATCAGACTGTTGATAGAATCTGGAGCTGACGTCAACGCTTCCGATAGTGATAGTAAAACTCCTCTTCTACATGCTGTAGAATTTGCTGCCAGGGCTGAGGTCATCGAATATTTGGTAGAATCTGGAGCTGATGTCAATGTGTTGGACAAATATAACAAATCGCCTCTTTGGTATGCAATTGGTGGCTACTGGAATAGGCAACATCAGGAGGATGCAGTTAAAGCATTGGTCAGGCTCGGAGCGGATGTGAATGTGTCTGGCAGCAATCAGATATCTGTTCTCACGTGTGCTATCAGGACATGTGTAAAGATTGATGTGATTAGATTGTTGGTAGAATCTGGAGCGGATGTCACCTTATTGGACAGTAACAATAAATCACCGTTTCAGTATGCCATAGAAAATAACATGACTGAAGCGATTGATCATTTGATTAAATCTGGGTTTGCATGTCATCTGGCTTCATCACCTTTTCTAAAGAGTGGGGAAGGCGCTCATTTTGACAAAGACTATCATCTAGCTTTGGTCCAGTTGTTGTTACCATCGGAAGCAAATGTCCACTGTCTGGACAGTAATCACAAGTCACCGTTACACCATGCTCTAGGGAACTCTTTGAGCATGCATATTGGTATCATACAATTGTTCATTGATTCTGGAGCAGATGTCAACATCCAGGACGACAAAGGTGACTCTCCTCTGATGTATGCACTCAGGAACGACGCACGTGTAGAGGTTCTGTTACTGCTTCTTGAATCCGGAGCCGATGTCTGTGCACGCAACCGGGACAACATATGTCCGTTGAGCTTTGTTGTCAGACAGTTTAATAGTTTTGCATGCATGGTAAAGGAGGGTGAAGTACACAGTTATAATTTGGTACAGGTGTTTGTAGATTCTGCAACTGACGTGAAGGGACTAGTGGTCACACTACCAACGGTAACTCGAGGAATTATAGATCTACACGCGTTCTTAGATGCGATACGTCCATTGTGTTCAAAGGGTGCCGATATTGAAGGTAAGGATGAAATGGACAACTCATTCTTACAGCAGGTCATGACGTTCCTTTCAAAATGCTGTTGTGGCAAATGTTTCAACCTCTTACACTTGCTCATCGTTGAGCTAAACCTGTCGCCATGCGTTCGGAATCGTAACAACAAAACACCATTTAGTTGCGTGCTTTCAATGCTTTGGATACATTCCATTGGTAATTTATGGGTAGTAAGTAACATTCTAAAATTATGTGTCCAAGCTGGATACACTCCCAATTCGGAAGAGATGGCAGTTGTCAGAGAAATTGAGGAACTGCTGTTAACGGACATCAAGAGGAGTGACGTCACTAGTCTACTGGACATGTGCTGTTTCTCTGTGAGGAGAGCTCTGGGGCGACGACTTCCGACTGCAGTCAACAGTCTCCATATTCCAGAGACATTGAAGCAACGTGTAAAACTGACACACGTTCATCCTGTGGATGAAAATACAGTGGACTGTAATCCTGCTGCTGATGCTTCTGATGCTGCTGTTGCTGCTGCTGTTGCTGCTGCTGATGTTGATGCTGATGTTGCTGCTGCTGTTGTTGCTGCTGCTGTTGTTGCTACTGCTGCTGCTGATGTTGCTGCTGCTGCTGCTGCTGATGATGAACAAAGTGACTAAGACAATTTTCTGGATGACCGTAATTCCTATTGATGAGGATAAGTCTACTATGGTGATCAATATTTTTCTTTCTACGTTGAATTTGATGATGGTTGATGATTACTTACAACTTGTCTTCTCTATAACGCTTCTGTAGCTAAATGCATAATAGGCATAATGGTCGGGATTTCGAAAATACACGGAAACATACCTGCGCAAAGCACATGTCGCCAGAACATTTATGTATCTTGGAGGTGGGAGTGGGGGGTTGCACGAGGGACCTGTCTGACCCACTATATAGATGTCATAATAATTGTAATGTGCAAACATTTATTCTATTTGCAATAGTCATCAATGATGCCCACTGTCATTCCGGATGTACAGTTGGAAAGGGTATTAATTTTTAATGTAGCTAATACAGTTAGATGAGCGTAGTTGTTTTAGATCTCGGTTGAGATGGTAAGAGGCATAGCATGATATGACTGCAAGGGTAGACTGGAGGCGCAGAGTTATCGAATGATTGGTACGGTGTGATAATGAATGGATGCTTCCCTTCTTCAGTTCGTTTAGAAACAATTATCAAAATGGTTATGCTCTTATTCGTTGGTAATAAATTCACAATTAAAAGAACATAGGAGAGAGATATAATTGAAAGTTGGAAAGTTATAATTATTATTAAATTGTAATAATGGCAATATGAAGGGTAATATGTAGGAAACACATACGTTATTGTTACAAATTCATAAAGTTGTGGTTCTGTTATCCTTCATTGCGTATAACAATAAGTTCATTGTCCATTTAATGTTGCTATTGTAGACATACAAGCGTATATGTATAAGTGGTAGTACTTAGTATTAGGGCTGGAAAGAAATGGCGGAAGCCTCATTGTGAAACTGACTTCCGGGTACAGGTTGGCTCCTAATAATGACAACTACTATGAGGATAAGCGGCAAGCTCATCCAACTGTGCATTCATTAAGAACCAGTTTAGAAGAACCATTGTTTCCAATATCAAGACTACTGCCATTTCTTTCCAGCCGAAGCTTTGTACAATTTATGCCAGAGATGTTTTTTCTATATACAGTGTGCAACATTAGCAGTGGCCCGATGGCCAATGTCTTAGCTAAATGCACTCGGTCTAAGCTAATGCACTTTGGCAAAGACCGATTGTCTAAGTAGAAATAAGAATTCTATATCTAAATTTGCACCTACTTTCCGCGATTGCATGGTCCGGGCTTTGCTAAGTCATTTGTAATTGGCCCTGATGTCTTTGATACCTCTCTTGTTAATGTCTCACACTGGTACACACACAAACACGCACGCATACACACATACACAAACACACACAAACACACACACACACACACACACACACACACACATACATACACAAACACACACAAACACGCACACATATGCACGTACACACACAGCGACACACATACACGTACACACACACACACACACACACACACGCACACACACACACACACACACACACACGTACACGTACATACCCACCAACCATTAATGGTCAGACAACAGAAAACCTATGGTATACTGCCTCGCCAGGTCAACGTTATATGTGCTTTATGGTGTACTTTAATGACAGTGGAATATATTACTACTATTGCTCTTCATTCACAAGAGCTTTCGCCACCCATGTGAACACCTGTTTAATAGATAAACCCTGATCTCATTCTATACAACTGACACCAACAGAACTTGAACTGGCTGTGAGAGTACACTCCTATGTTGAAGAAACTACGTATATACAAGTATTTAATTGTGGTATCTTTGTATGGCTTTGCTGTACATCACCAATCGTCATATCCTTGTAATGTCTATGCAATAGCATAACTCCTACTTACATATGTCATAAACATTTGGATCATATCCTATCACAAGCCTCCATTGGACATATTATTTTTATTTTCAGTTTCTTTCCTAATTTACTTTTTCTCTCCGCGTTTACTTCCGCTTGAGCTCCAATAAAGGTAAGACGTAGGATCGTGTCTAATATGCAGAAAACATTTACAACATATTCTAGAATACGAAGAGAGAAAAATGGTTATATACAGCCTTCTATTGTATTGTTTGTTACGTTATATTGTATTGTTTGTTAGGTAGATCAATATCTAAATCGTATCATTTTCGTAATTTTAATAATACCTTTCTTAATTGCATTTCAATAATGGTCTCCAGTACATTTTAGTATCTTTGGACACTTGTAAGTAGAACATGTTTCGTTTAGTTCTAGCTCAGAACAGAATACTGCATGTTTATGAATACTAGTATACTGATGGTAGCATTTGTTTCTTGTATTGGTATATTCTAGTGCTGGCTGCGTGATCCTCGCTATGGGTGCAGGAGTGAGTGGTCTAGGAACACAACCAGATGATGTACGTAATAGTGCACCTAAGAATTAACCGTCATGTTTCGCTGTTCAGTGAAGTATGGAAGATTTTAAAGCGATGATCAAACTCTAGTGATAACGACTTCGCAATCTTCGACTTCTCACACGAAGAATAAATTGCACGTGTACTTTCCATGACCGAGTTCATAATTATTTCGACTATACTTAGTATTCCACATTTTATTCCACATTTTACAGTTATTCTACACTAATATATATTAATCAATGTCCAGTTCGTTGGGCAGACTAGTATTCGAAAATGTACTAGTATGTATAGTGCCATTTATACAGACTTATAATGCTTATCAATAATATATCAACAATCTTAAGCTTTATGCTATTAATGCATGTATTACTATTCGTGTTCGTATTCATAGCAATTGTACATATATCGTTACTATAATCTTCACGTCAATGAGAAATGGACTATCAGTTAATTTGTGTATAGAAAACTCTCCGCACCCCTTCTCGCCCCATCGACTCCATACAAACATGATCATCCTATACACATGTAAATACTATAGTACATGCTCACCACACTTCTTCTACGTATGCGTATATTACAGTGGTTTAAGATCGATTTGTCCGAAGAAATAATAGCACAAGACATCAATAAAGCTCATACAAATCGTATGGTCAGTATCTAGTTTTTATATATATCCCAAAGAACTAAACTTGTTAAAGTTTATGTATACTACAAACGGTAATAATAAACCAAGGAAAATATTTCAGGATGAACAGATACAAGGTTTGGACAAGCCTATTAAGAAAAAGAACCCGGTTAGTGACTACAGTAGTAGTAGTAGTAATAGTAGTAGTAGTAATAGTAGTAGTAGTAGTAGTAATAGTGGTGGTGGTAGTAGTAGTAGTACAACAACTACTACTACTACTACTAATAATAATAACGATAATAATAATACTGACCATTTATAATGCGTAGAAACCAGGCATGCTAACTGTTCAAGGCTACACTGTGGTCAATAAAACATATATAAAACTATGAATACATTATTAATAGTAATTTCTATATAAAGTATTTAAATACTTTCATCAAAGACATATCCTACTGCATTACTCGTATATAAGTGGACATGTAGATAAAGAACACTTTACAATAGTATTATCCTTATGGGTCGCAAACGCTAAAATATGTTAATTAATGTTCTAACGCAGTATAACATACCCGACGTCGAGGATGCTTATGTTGCACCCAGACCACCATGGTGGAAGAAGAAAGACGTATACAGTGGCCAAAAGATACACACCATAGACGCCAAGGCAAAGAAGGTAATTCTAAATTATCTGAAGTAATCAACGTGGAACTTTCTGAAATACTAGCATTTGTATGTTACCCCACCATCCTCGAACCGCAGGCTATAATGACCACGCATACCCTCCATCAAACATCTGACGGAGATTAGGTGTAGTCATAATGGCCCGTGTTTCGAGGATGGTTGTCCTGCTATCTCTTAGTGTATCATTGAAGCCGTCCAAGTAAGGCACATGTGATAGGCTATCCATATCAGACCAATAGTCGGGTTGAATTCACCCAATACCGTTGATCCAGGTGAAAGCCAAGAAGGAGACGACATTTGAGGAGTTGGCGTCAGTTCTCACCCGGGGGCTGGACACTGATCTGCAGCGAGTGAGGTCGCTCTTCATCTGGACCGGAAGTCAGGACTTCCAGGATACATCTTACCCTGCTGATGTCGACGTCCGCACACCACTGGGCTTCCTGTTGGCCATGAAGGATGGATTGGGGGTTCCTGCTTATCCATTCTTTTTTGCTAACCTGTGTAGGTGAGTGGATTGTGCACCTTCCAATATACACGTCCACAATTAATGTGGATGACCTTCAATTTCAACCTGTATACTAGTAGACTATATGTAAAGCTATTTCCTTTACGAATAGTTCCAGCCCATGTTAGACCGTCTTGTACCAACTGGAAAACTATTGTAATCTTAATTCAACTATTACGAATACTCTATTAATATATATTTGTTCTAAAATAATAATCAGTCACATTTTCCATGAACGATTCCAGAGCAGCGACCATCCCATGTGTTATAATATGGGGTACATGCAAAGGGACAGGATACGAGGTTGGAGACGAATCCAGACTCCTGGCTAATGAGAGAGGTGTCTGGAACGCCGTGTACATAGACGGGTCCTGGCAGATCGTTCACCCTATGTGGGCGTTCTCTGTCCTCTCCGGACACAGCTCAGGAAGGTGGACCAAGATAGAGTCAGAAGGCAAGTTTACAAGGGATCAGACACCACGAAAACAGGGTCTCAGTGTCATGATGATAGACGAAGACATGTTCCTCCCTCCGCCAGAGGAGTTCCTCTACAGATGCATGGCGGACAAGAAAGAGTGGCAGCTTGTGAAGGATCCGTGGGACATGGAGAAGTTCTGTAACGTTCCATATTTACAGCCTGAGTACTTCACATCCAGATACAAGCTTGTGTCACCTCGCAAGGCCACCATTCTATCAGAGGAGGGCAAGTGTGAAGTAGTGTTTCGTGAAAAGGAGGGTGTACAGACAAACCTTGCGTATGAGCTTTACTTTGATGAGGAACTTTCAGAAGTGCAGTTTCCAACCGAGGTGGATCTGCCGAGATGTGTCTTGTTAGAAACCATTGGGAATCTTGTGAAGTTAACAGTACGACTGCACGTCATTGGAGTGTATAAATTGTCTGTTAAATACAACCCGAAGGGAGTTTCGACGGATATTGCCGCATTCAGGCTTGAGACTCACCAGAAGGCCAACAATGGAAACATGTTTCCTATTAACCCTGCAATCGGGTTTGGGTACGGACGCATTGCGAGGGAGAGAGGGTTGACGAATCCATCCCACACTGCTGGTGTCATCGTCAACACGCGCCGGTCAACAAAGACATTGCGCTTCAAGAACACCAGCGATACAAAGATCATCGCCAAGCTATGCCACAACACCATTGCCTCTGACAAACTGGACGAGTACATTGAGCAGATACACGACGGCGACTACGTCAGCATACGGGTGACGATGCCGACAGTGTCCGAGGATGACCAGTACGCTCTCCAGATCTACCAGCGGGAGGACTTCAACGTCCTCAACTACCTGTTCACAGGCAAAGATGGCGACTTCAAGAAACCAATAGAGGTGAGTGCTGGCTGCGCTGGAACTGACGTTGTCTTGCCTCTAGTTGTAACTAGCGCCATGAGCCTGCATCCGTGGGTGGATATGGCGCAGTATAAATGGCCATTATTATTATAATTATTATAATTATTAATATCATTATTATGATTATGATTATTCATTATTGTTATTATCATTATCATAATAATAATAATAATTATTATTATTATTTATTTATTATTAATCATTATTAGTATTATTATTTTATTATTAGTTTATCACTAAAACCAAGATTCATAGTACTGCATATACCTGTTATCATTCTGTATTGAAATTATCCATGAATGATCCAATTATTTCATGATATATCATATCTAAGTATATGTCAGTATGAATTTATACATGTTTCTTTGCATAGCAATTCACAGGCGTCCTATCTATATATTACCATCCTTCAACAATCTAGTGTTTTTGTATACTCTGTTTTATGACACGTTTTCAATTTATTTTCAAGAAAAAGGAGAAAAAGAGGACACCGGGAAAACCATTCGTGGCTTGGGAGAGCGATAGCGTGCACAATGACAATGTTGACGAGACGATACAGGAAATTGAAGAAGTTTTGGAGGCTAGTAATCTGGAGAAGGAAAAGGAGAAAAGGAAAGCCAGACACAAACGTAAGCCATTTCATGTACCAGTAATCCTGGGAACTGCCAACTATACTGTATTGTACTGTCATTTTGACTCGACAGATTGCTTGTAACATGTGTAGTTTTGCAAAATGGTTATGTACTCTTTCAGCGTCATGGAATCGAAGTACATAAACAAATACCATGTAATTACTGATTCAATACTAAACGTCCAATAACCGAATTACTTTCTAAGTAATAAAACATATTGCATACCTTTGCATACCCATATACTTTACAATCCATACCCAAATTATACACATTATTCAAATTATACTGTGAATTAGCAGACCTGAATAAGTCGTCGCCCAGTCATGGTTAAAATAGTTGTTTAAAGTTGTTACAAATTATACTTTACAATCCATATCCAAATTTTCACTGACCCTATATATTATAACATGCCACACAGTACAGTACTTGAGCGCCTATTTTCTAGGGCGCAAGAAGGAGAAGGAGGCCAAGGATAATGAGGATGAGGAGGCGGACACCAGGAACACGCTGGTGAAGGCGACCAGGGAGAAGAACAGGATGGAACTGGAGGAGGCTGTGGCTACGAGTCTCAACTCGGATGCGCCAGTCAGAGGAGATCTCACCAGTGCACTGGACACCCTGTGTAAAATGTACGAGGAGGACACGTCTTTCTCTTAATAGTATTAGTGATGTTTTAACTAGTATGCATACTATCACAGATGATTGATATATCTAGTGGTCTACCACGATTTTACCTGAACATAAATGACTACACAAGTACTTTATACAACCAGTTACTTATTCCACATGTCTCACTCACTTTTTATATACTATTTATTAATTATCTCTACGTTCCCTTATGTGTGCCAGTGGTCGTGAAAGGTTACTTTTACATTATTCACTGCTTACAGTTATCTCCCTAAGTCAGGAAAGTAGATGAAATGTGATATGTTACGGTATTTTATTCGGGTTATACCAAGAAGTGTTAACTGCAATGGACTTTTATCTTCGGTCCAAAATGACAACTTAATCTGTGATATTATGCCTTATATTTATTATTGGGATTAGTATTCATGTTCTTATTATTATTATTGTTGTTACCACTGTTAATGTTTTACACTCCTTTGAATATTATTGTAGTCAAGGGGAAATAACCCCATGGCAGTTTATAGACTGGTCAGTCACCGAGAAATGTTAGATGGACCGAAGTGTCTTTTTCCGTTACAATTTTATATGCTCCGCTGGCCTGGTCCATACAGTAATTTGTTGACCGGTAAATTAGCATTACGGGTATGGGGGACACATTTATTTGAGGTGTAATATTATATGATAACAATATGTAATAGTAGAGCGGAAACAAGAGTCTACGGTTATTCGTTCTCGTTTTTGTATGTACTGCACATGCACGTAGGCCTATATCATTATTATGATTATTTAGTGAATGAACTACTGGTTCCAATATTGCAAGTGCTTACTTATGCTTATAAATGCCCGATTACCCCCACTGCGTATCCATATAGTCTGGTTTTATAGCTTATTGAAATGCGTAAATTTATCGCCGTATCAATCTGCACGAACGGTATTTATCGATCCACTTGTAACAAAGGCGCACACAGGTATTTCACTGATCTACAGCATACATAGCAACAAAGCCAAAGCAAACATACAAGGCTTTATGTTTCAATGTTTTTTAAAATGTATAAGAGTTCTAGAAATCTACACATACCACATTGTAATCCATAAATAACTGAGATTTTAAATTCAATGACTACTATATCAGATTCAAGTAACATCTTGGTATTAAACCGTCTTCAAAATGCTATTACATTCAGTTATATAATTAATAGAAGTATCCTATTGAGCGATTTACCAGTACATGACGCAATAACCTGCACTTGGAGAGATAAAAAATAATCGATGAAAGCGTACACGTCTCCTTATTATTTATGCGTCTGTTGCGCCTACCCGTATTTAACAGCCACACTAGCCGTGTGAAAGTCGTAAATGTCCATATAGTACCATTACAGTCACAGTTAAGTCTTGCAATGTCGTTAAAGTGAGTTATAATATAATTATTCTAGTGCTACTTGTGCTGTGTTCATACTTTGAAGCATGACCCTTGTAGAGAAATAAAATATATTAATACTAATCTAAATGTGATTCAATATTTATTTTGTGACGGATAACAGAATATACTACTACTCGTAGCAATCTAACAGAACGGTAGGAGCCGTCATTTAGTACATAAAACATATACAGTGCATAATTAATGTATAGGCTGACAGTCAGTAGCACTATATTTAGGGGTCCAATATGTAATACAGATAATATATACTAGTACGTGGAAAAAAGAGCAGTTCTTCCTTTCCTTATTGGGGTTTGTATGTGGTCTCCTTGGCAACCCCTGTTTCGACTGTCTGGGTGTTACATGTTAAATTGTTTGTTTATTTGAACATATCTTATCAGCTTATCCACACTGAAAATGATTACAATACAAGTTATACCAACATAATAATACCCGTTCAGGATGTGTAGGTTGTACTACTATATATGCCAGCAGAACGCAGGCTGAGGGTAGATCAGTACACCCCCTCTCAATAAGATCAAACACACCTTTAATATATTAATATCGTGTATCAATGAAATATTAAGAATTTCTGTGCAACGTTGTTCCGTTGTATTACTGTATAGAGCTGAGAGCGGGAAGCGACAATTCCTACTGGGATTCTAATGCAGTGAAGAGGTCCGTAAAGGGTTTCTCTAGAACACTCCAAGTGGACATCAGTTGTCTTCATCCTGTTGCTCAACCTCTTCTATCATACTATTGCTCTGAAAACATAGATTGCAATATGGAATATGTATATACTACCGCACCACGGCATACCACACGTTTAAGATTTAAAATAAAATCAACAAAATTAAAAATACAGAGTTACGTTACTCATATAATGACATGCATGCGCCATGATGAAAGTTTTAACCCTCTCCCTGCTGAAGGCGACTTAAGTTGCCCGATCACATGCAGAAATAGAACACTTTGATTTTATTCA
>JAVCKZ010046003.1:0-18896 GCA_034780755.1 Lepetodrilus elevatus
TCAAAAGAAAGTGAAAATAAGCACTTTTCATTTCAAACTCCTAAATTCAAGCACTTTTCAAGTCTGTGCGAACCATGATTCAGAATAATACTGTACTTTCAAAACAGAACAATCCCAGTGGCCATTTTTTTAGTGTTTATTATAGAATCTCCCCCAGGGAATGAGCTGCGAATTAGGTCACGTGGGCTAGACAAGATGGGATGATGCCATATTTTAATAAGAATGAATAGTTGCAGGGCTCTGGACTAACATATGCCCGACGTACAGGGGCAAATTAAATTGCACTGCGGGCAACCTACTTTTTAACATTTTACACATTTGATGCCTTTGCTATTTGTCTTGACTTGCTCTGCGGGCAAGTAACTCAGAATGTTAGTCTAGAGCCCCGAGTTGTACTTTTATTAAAATCCATCATAATTTGCTGCTACAACAAATATGTCAAAGGACAACACCAATGAGTGGATTACTTTGTTGCTCAACATTGCTGCCGGAAGCATAACTTCACTGCAGGAAGCTCAACGTTACTGCAGGAATTTTTTAACCCATATGCGACGACGTTGGACAATGATCATCAATCAGAAGAGATAACGACATGACACATAAAGTAAAGTAAACTCAAATTTTATTTACAGATGATGCATGATTCATAAACAAAATCCTAGAGTGAATTTGCTATGTACAATGACTGAAAAAAATGGTAAATAATAATCCATTTACATCTATATATGTAGAGGTCTGCCTACCCATGTGATATTCCATCTTCCACTCACAACACAGGATACAAAACGCACACACACAAATACCATCAAGTTTCCATACGTCGTAGTAAACAAATTCAATGGATGAAACATTAAAAGGCATATACAACAAAGACATAAAAGAGATTACGTGAGAAACCAGACAACAGGTAATGGCTGATAATGTACCTATACCGCATCGCTATTAAACCACTAGACAGCAACAAATACTTTCTGGTCTTGTACAACCAGTAGTCAACTTCACAGACAGACAGTAGCACTACCGATGGATGACATGTCTTTCTTTTATCAATTGATGGAGACTTGCGATAGTAATAAAAACCCGCCTCCGGTGAAACAGGTAAAAAGTTGATCAGACTCTCAAACGGTTGTCAACCTCCCGATATAAAAATAAAACAAACTATTTTTCCCAAATTGTTAAATAAAAATAAGCTTAGTTACCGAGTAATAAGAGTAGATCGTTTCAGTTGTACCATTTCTACCACCTTGACTAAATATACTTCAAGGTATCGTTTCTCAAAGTTCTATTATCCACCGAGATGATAGCGTTATTGTATATGCCCTAATCGCCATGCCTAAGACATCACTACACGAGTGCTTATGGTCTTGTAGTAGATAATGAGAATGAATGAAATTTAGTGTTTTATGTCGCAGACGGAATAATTCAAGAGCTTCGTGAAACGATACCCAGTTTAATACGACGATCGCCTCAAAAACATTCATATGTAGGAAGAAAAAAAAATGGAAATACATAATATGTGGCAACATATAGTGAGCACTCTTGAAATCAATAGGGACACTCGATTATCACTTAGCCGGCAAGGATGTCTAGCCGCTTTCTAGCCGCTTTGCTAAGGGCGTTTTCGATTTTGTTATAGGAGTACTCGGAGTTCTAAATAGAACGCTGAGGATCGTTGTCGGAGTGTGTGGTGACGTCATGAATGTATCCGATAACTAGGATAATATAATCGAAAACGCCCAATTAGTCTAGCCGCCGGAAGTAATTGAAACGTTTTTTGCCGGGCTGGCCCGGGCAAGACAAATCAAGTGCCACTAGTGCCTTGTAAGAATTTACAGTTAGAATGTTAGCAGAACTTACTTTTTGCTTTTTAATTAATTTGAGGGGAACCATGGAATTTCTGCTACTATACGTAGATCGCTGAATTGTTTGTGTGCAAAATCAAAATATGTCTTTTAAGAAACAACCATTTTTTTTCTTCTCTTGAATTTGAGACGAAAATATTGTACTTGCTGTGTAAGTAATATCCCAGTTATGTCAAATTGGTAGGTAAACTATTAATTAACTATATGCTGAAGGCAACCTAAGATTAATTGAATTAATTTAGTTATATTACGTATTTATGAACACATAAGAGCATGTTTTAGGCCATTATTCATAAATAATTACACAAAATTGTGAAATTGTTACATAATTTCACGTAGATGACTATTAATGTTTCCCAGAGTTTGAACCTACCCATGGTACTATCTGGAGTACAGTATCCTTGGTTTGTCGGTACCACCCAGTGCTCTCAGGTTGTTTGCAACACCAAGTACGGTACTGTAGGTGTTGCAGGTTTACTTCTGTCATTACCTGACAATCTGTGATATGAATTAAATGATCTTGAAAGCACAACTTGATGAGAAACACTGAAAAAGCTTTATGATGGCTCTTGGACCCCGATATACAAATAGAATGAAAAAATATAAAATGTTTTTTTTCTGTGAATTTTCAACGGTTACGAGTGAATGGTTCGCAATGTGTTTTAGGTATTCATATAGAGAATCTCTTTGTTTATCCAGATGATCTCCAGAAAGACTATTTTCAGTTGTATACAAATATTTAATTATATTGAGAATATTTTGTTTTATCGTCGACTTGACTGGTTCTTCGACCAATTGAGTTGTTACTATCATGTTTTGTTTCTCGTCATAATCAACATTGTAGAGGATCGTCGCGTAGATCACAAAGCAGGGCTGGAAAAATAGCTGGACAGATGCAAAGTCCTCCCCGTAACTTAACCCTCTCCCTGCTGTAGGCAACAGGAAATGCCCTAATGAAGAGTGCGTTTTCCTAATCCAGCAGGGAGACATCTGCACCAACTAATAAACAAGTGACGCACCGGTCATTTCACACAACTTGTGAACGCGATACCAGAGGCCTGTTCAGGAAGGTGCAAGATAAGAGTTTACGCATGTTCACACATGTAGTCTCCTGAACGACTGAGAGCATGACCTCAAATTTCTAAGGCAGGAATATGTGTTTATGACGTCACTTGATTATTAGCCTGTGCAGATGTCTTTAAAGCCATGGGGATGACTTTGCGGCCGTGTCCAGCTGTTTTTACAGCCGTGCATCACAAGTTTTTGCATCCGATACTGTTTTGACGGCCGGTACGTACATAATTAATGCCGGTACCCCTTCTTTTCCAGCCGGTATGCATGTTATTCCAGCCGAATTTGCGTTCGTCACAAATGCGTGAAAGATTCGCGCAGCGACTTTAAACTCAATATTCACTCACTCACTGAATTTGCGTACAGCTGTTAGATAGGAAGGTCTGTACTTACTAATAACATTTTCTTATGTGTCAACAAATATTCAGCCAATTGGATATACACTCTAGTCATACAATTGAAAACAAACCTGGTGACCAGATATCCAAATACTGAGTACGAGTCGCTATAACATGAAATATAAACTTTGTAACCTGGTTGTGTTATTTAGCAGAATTACTAAATAGTTATTGATTATAGTTTGGCATGATTATCTCGGTAAATACTTCATGGAATGAAAAACAAAAAAACTTCATTTCTAATTTCATTTGACCTAACCGAAATTACAAAAAAAAATATATTGCACCAGTAATAACAAATCTGTTTATTTAACGATCACCAAATATTTTGACTAAGTAATATTTTATGCAGAGGGGCGACGTTCGAAAGAAGAAACGGGTAAAAAGGCTCGATTTGCACGTGCTGATGCTCTTCTTCACATACCTGCATGTGCAAATTCAGCCTATTTGTCTGTTCATTTTTTCGAACGTCGCCCCTCTGTGCCAAACTATAGTGGTAGCCCTCGTCGCAAATGGGTAAAAGATTACCGCAGCAACGTTAAGTTAAACTCCATATTCACTCACTCACATTAGTAGCCCACTCTATGACATCAGTTATTTTTCTGAGCTCCATATCATGGTCCTTAATCAATTCCACCCCTCACTCCCTCCTCATTTCTATGGCTACTGTATACAGATCTTGAAGCTAATGTTATTGATTTAGTATGTTGGGATCAGTATATATCAAACATTTAGAAAACACAGGGGAATATTGTTCCTATTTTTTTTATTGAAAATACTGTTTTTTAGTACTAGAATGACTGCTAGAATGACTCCATCTCTGTCTCACAGCTGTGTATCACCCTCAACAACATAGAGCAAGTACGTCGAGCTCTCTGCGTTCTGCCAGATTCGCTGGAGTTCACCGCCATACAGTGCGCCCTGGAGGCCAGCAATGGCGACCGAGGCGCCCACGTCGACGCCCTCTTGCTCAGAAAGAGGCTGTCGCATGCAGACACCGAGATGGTCAGGAAGATCACACAGGTTGTTGACAGGGTCGCTAATAAGGTAATTATGCTCATGTATTTAGAAAGTTACATGAAATATTAAAGAAAGAAAATCAAATTATATTTTCAGTGATCTTTGTAATTGAAATTAATCAATCGCTCAGTCAGTCAGTGTCATTATACAGATCAATGCAAATATAATTGGAAATAAATTTCTTAAATAGTATAGAGTACATTATATTATAGATATTGATTGATGGGGTTTTTCAGATGCGACCGGACATAAAGAAGGATGTGTTTCATCTGAACTGGGCTCCGGAATCTCTCCCCGCTGATAATGTGAGTCAGGATAGACCCATATCTGCCTGATTTAATACTTTCCAGAGAATAATGACATTAAAATTTTATAACTTGTTGATTATAGGGTTCATGTATTTTTCAAAATTCAAGTAGCATTGCTACCCTACGTCTAGTATGTCAAATATGAGTGAAAGATTCCTGCTGTGACATAAAATAATAATTCACTCACTTTACACTAGAGATTGATGAAATAATAATTGTATGAATTATTAATTATAGAATTGTTGATTATATTTCTTTCAATTCAATTAGCTATACTACCCTTTAGATCTAGAATAATTTTTAAAAAATTGTCTGGAATTTATTTTTTCTATAAGAGGTGGTATGTCAGCTGGGGGACATTGTCAGTGTATTGACTCATTTCCCATTAGAATGTTGGTAAGGGATATAATAAAATGTGTTGACTTCCCAGTGGAATGTCGGCAGGTGACATACAGGGATGATAATCTTCCACAGATTTCTATGCTCTAGAGTTCATCATGTGAACCTGGACATGACCTGTGACCCCAGAATACTGACTGTTGCCACCCAAAACACAACTTCCAATTCTCGTTTCTGGATGCAGTAAACAGTGTTGACTTGTTATTATTTTTGCAAAATATAGGTGAAATATTGCTGCTGCGACGTAAAGGACTTGTTCATTCCTTTATTTATTTGTTCTTTCATTCATTTTTATTTTTGCAAAATATAGGTGAAATATTGCTGCTGCAACGTAAAGGACTCATTCATTCCTTTATTTATTTATTCTTTCATTCATTCATTCATTTTTATTTTTGCAAAATATAGGTGAAATGCTGCTGCGACGTAAAGGACTCATTCCTTTATTTATTTATTTATTCTTTCATTCATTCATTTTTATTTTTGCAAAATATACATGAAATATTGCTGCTGTGACGTAACGGACTCGTTCATTCCTTTATTTATTTATTTATTCTTTCTTTCATTCATTCATTTATTCATTCATTTATTCATTCATTCATTCATTCATTCATTCCTGTGTTCGCCAGGCTGTGGGAGACTTACTGGAGTACCTGGACAGTAACCTGCTGACACTCAACAACAACCTGCTGAAGACCAACTTCAACCGCATCCTGGAGTCCATCTGGGTGCAGGTGGTGGACGAGTTCAAGGACGTCCTGGAGAAGGAGGAGGTGGTGAGTAGGACCTCATGTAGCGGGACGGTCCTCAAGAAGCGGGACACACTCAGTAGGATGGCAGTACATTAGCGACTCGTGATTATTTCAAGTAGCAGGACAATAAGTCCTCTTGTAGCAGGACGGTCTTCTAATAGCAGGACACTTGGTAATTGACCTCAGCTTGCATTGAATTCAATGAGAAACTATGAACTGATTCACCTTTACTTTCTGTTGTAGAGACCACCAATCTTCTACCAGAGGATGTACGACGCCTTGGGTCTTCTGGTGGATTTCATCCATGTCAATGGGAAAGGTCTGAGCATGGACGACATCCTGTGTCCTAACTTCCAGGTATGCAGACCATTCTCTTGTAGCATTTTAACCCTCTCCCTGCTGCTATCGTCGCAAATGGGTGAAAGATTCCCGCAGCGACTTTAAACTCCATATTCACGCACTCACTCACTCACTCACTCTTCCTGCTAGATTATACACACGCCTGTTCTTTAGGGCATTTCCGGTTGCCTCCAGTATGGAGAGGGTTAAACATCTATTTCGACAGACGTACAGTCGCACTTTGCCATTCTTCACAAAATAAGATGTTTAGTTCACATGATCACCGTTACATTTCTGCTGGAAGACACAAAGTTAACACAGAGATATTTCTGGTCACAGGAGCTGCAGGAACTCTTGTCCTTCCACAAGATGGACACGTTGTCCTTGATCGAGGCTTTCTACATACAGATGGCCGATATTGAGGTGAGTGTCAAATATGATTTAGCTTAGATTGCCAGCCATAATGGAAATTGCCACAGAAAAGTTTTGCAGTTTGAAGTTCTATACATTTATAAAGTGACATGATTGTATACTTATGTTTAGTCAGTGCAAAATCTTTGTTCAGGTCTTATGAGTGTATTACTACAATCGCTTTGTGGAACTAACCCCAAGGATGTTTTAGATTTCCTTGATGACTAATAAAAGAGAAATATTAAGTCAACAAAGTACAGTAAATTATGACGTAAACATTCACATTATCCTGTAAATTATTGAGGTGGTAAACATTCACATTATCCTGTAAATTATTGAGGTGGTAAACATTCACATTATCCTGTAAATTATTGAGGTGGAAAACATTCACATTATCCTGTAAATTATTGAGGTGGAAAACATTCACATTATCCTGTAAATTTCAGAAGCAGCAGGAAACTACCGAGTTTGGTGTTCTCAACTTCCGTGCAGTGTACCGATACGACTCCCACACACTGTTTATTGAGGGTGAGCTGGATCGAGATTACAAAATTGCAATTATACATCTCTGTATGAATAGTATGTCGGATGATCCATAAATGTTGACAGACCATTGTTAGTAGACAGAAATTGCTTTGTGTTAATAGCTGTATGTATAATTATTTTGAGATTGTTCTGTGTGTTAGGTTTTTTACTTGATATAATTACTAAGGGACTAGACAAAGCCAAAGCATATAGCAAAATTATGATGCTCCTAAATGTCCAGGTTTGCTGGACTACTAAAGCATTTACAATTTGCGGTACGTGATATTTAAATTTGTTTCATTTTAGTTCTGAGTGCAAAGGACATCATCCCACTCGATGCTAATGGTGAGTGATTAAACATTTAACAATCTAGATTTTAATTTGTATGTCTTTTGTCGATACATAAATACATTCATAAAAAAGTTTCTGATTTTACTTGACTGTAATCTTCGTAAGATCGAGTGCATATCATTCCACCCTGTATATACATTTGAATTGCCAATGAATACTACACGGTTGCCACTGTTTTTTGACAGGCTTGAGCGATCCGTTCGTCCTAGTACAGCTGTGCCCTGACCATGTATATCCTAACATCACTGTTCAGAGCACACAGGTAGTCAAGAAGACGTTGAACCCGATGTGGGACGAGTCCTTTGAGTTGTGAGTATAGCTGTATAGGTGTCCACTAGATACATACCATTGTGTGAAAGATTCCCGCAGTGACGTTAAACTCCATATTCACTCTCACATACCATTGTAGCCGAGGACTGTGCTGATCCTGCTGGATTGCGAGTCCAACGCACTACCGACTGAGCCAAAGAGGTATCCCCTCTGGCCAAGGCCAATATCTATCAGTGATAGCCAGTGTTTAGGAAAATGCAATGATTTGTGGTATAACTGATGCAGCTATGACAATCCACCGATTCCATGATTATCTGTTTGTGGTGTAATTTATACTATCTGTTTGTGGTGTATTTATACTAGAGCCATGACAATCCACTGATATTCTGTTTCTGCGGTTCTCAGTGCCATCACTCCCGACCAGTGTCAGCACCACGGCGCCACGCTGCTGTTCACGGTGATGGACCACGACCTGGTGTTCCAGAACGACTTCGCAGGCGAGGTATACGTGGCCATGGATGACGTGCCCGGGGTCAGCGGCGAGGAGGTCACCGGTTACGACGCCCTCAGCATCCTGTCACTGCCACTCATACAGCCAAAACATAAAAGTAGGTGCAGGCCTGTCGTGATGGGGTGTAGGCTTTCTGTGTCTTCAGTCATGATTAAATATAGGGTTCCTTTTTCTGTCAGTACCAGCTGGTGCTCGCAGGTTTATGGAAAGATTCAGCTGTATAAATGTTGCGAGTTTTCTCCTGTCTTAACTCAACCAGAGATGCCCTAAAGAGCTTTATATGCCTAATCCAGAAGGTAGAGAGTTAAACTGACAAGCCGTGATGTACGTGAATGAATATTGAAAGCATACATAAACCCCAATTAAATTAAAATGTATGGTCTCCATATTTGGAGTGGTTGTGGTAATTTAGGGTTGATTGATTAATTGATTGGTTTATTGATGTCCCTGTGGGAATATTTCTAGTTTGGAATTGGCTGGTAATGTGCTCACTTTGAAATGAATTGCAGCAATTTACATAGCTATTTTATGTAATTTTGACTAAAATTTTGTTTTAAAAGTAGGAATTGGCTATATAAAAAGCAGTTTAAAACCCCAAATAAAAATTAAATAAAATAAAACATACATCTGTGATTATCTCCAATACACAGTACGACTAACTATGCATGTTCTGTTCTCTCTGCAGCTCATGGTGCCTTGCAGATCCTAGCGCGGAGGACATGGGACAAGGAGGCTCAGGACTTTGTCAAGCGACGCAGCAAGGTGGAGGAGCAGGCAGCTTGAGCCAATCAGACACACGGACACAGACACACACGGACAGACACATGGACACAGACACACGGACATTGACTATCAATTCCCAGCCATAGTGGAGTCATTAGGTTCAGACAGAAGAAGACGCGATCAGGAATCAGATATACACACATGTCAAGTTTTGAATCGTAGTGGAGCCACTTTCTTGTCAATTTAATTGTATGCCCCACTGTGTGTAATGATATTTGTAAAGAAAAGCAGAATTTGAGAAACAAAAATAATAATTTTTCAATTTAATTTTAAAGAAAATATGTGAAAATTGGAATTGGAAGGTATAATTATTGATTACTGTTATTGATAATTTATGTATTGATTATTAACAGTATCGTGTATAAATAACAGTGGTGGTCACTCTGTGCACACTGAATACATCCTGACAGAAAGTCGTCGTCACTATTTCACACCGCCCAATGGTTGTATGTACCACCGCTTACTGTACCCCCAGTCTTCTGTGTGCAACACTTCACGGCACTTCAGTGTAAACACGGGTGGCGATTGTGTCGTGTGTAGTACTTGTTGGCGTCTCCGTATGCAGACACGATCACCCGAACACGCTCATCTGGGTCTGCGTATTCATTTTCTCGGAGCATGTGAACACGACGTAAAAAGCTTCATAATGAGATGCAAGCAAAACGAGTTGGCATTGTGGACTTTTCCTGTTTTTGTATTACCGATTTGAACACCTAGTGTTACTTTTTATCATGGTCAGAATGTTTATAAAGGTCATTATATTCTCAAACACCTCGCACGTTTGTAACAGTTGTTTTTTTATCAGATGATATACAGACACCATTCCAGATCTAAGATTTAGGGGGGGGGGGACAGTAAAGTTTGTCAGAGGTTGGCTAGGAAAAAATAGACTTGTAGCAAAAATCAACCTGTACATAGTAGTACATCATAGATCACAAATAATATCAAACCATATGGTCACAGGTCATATTCACAATCAGCTTTCTTTGTTTTCCATTCAATAACATTCCACTCGAAGCAAAATATAGGCCATGTATGTACGGTATTGTTGATGCTGTTTATCTTGATAATCTCACTCCATCGTGACACCATTCTGTAGTAATATACAATTTCGACTCCAAAATATTATTTTATATAAAATTATTATCAATTTTTAACAGTGCTGATGTGACAGATGATTGTAGGGTTTAGTAATACGTATATTAAATATCATAATTAAGAAGGAATATCCCAAAATGTATGCATCAGTTGATAATAAACCAAACCAAACTGAGATTGTAACATTGCCCGAAACCCAAATATTCTCTCAATTCCATGTATACATACATCTGTATATAATATCATTATTATGTTCACCTGTTAAATATTTACATGCAACACAAATATTTATTGATATTTCAAAGTTCCATTGTTATCGTGTGATCTGGAGATATGTATGTTTCACAATCTAGTCCAATGAATCCAGTCACATTCTGGTGAGGATATTATTGAATATTAACGCCATTTTCAAAACACAAGCTGCTAGATGACTGCATAGTGATAATAATGCCATCTTTTCTTTAGCTTTCACACTTGTACTCACTTTAATGAGACACTTCCTTCATTATCTAGATCACTGTCGCCTCAGTAAGAGCTTGATATTTTAGGCACGTTACACAGTGTTACCTGTACATTTGAAAGGTAGGTTGGGATGCCTGTGCTTAACGAAAGGGTTGTACAAGTAGTATAAGCATAAATTGGGATTTACATAATTTCCTGCTATAGTAAAACTATGGCATATGCCATGATTTAACTATAGTACAACTCTTTCATGAAATTCATAGTCAGATTTTCAGAAAATGTCACCCTATAAGGAATATGCTGGCAAATTTGAGTAAAAGTTGGCAAACACATTTTTCTATCATACCTACTTGACAACTTGTAGTAGTATGGCATGCACCCTGATTTAAGTCTGAACTACAGTACGACTTTTTCATGAAATTCAGACCTGGTTACGTCATGCCATTTCCACAACACTTGTATTTCACATACTAGTAGTTAAATATACTTAATTAACCCTCTCCTTGTTGGATTAGGCACAGACACTGCTCTTTAGGGCATCTCCGGTTGCGTCCAGCAGGGAGAGAGTTAAACTTGTTTACCATAACTTTTTTTAATATAAGATGTTTACGGGAGTTTTGTCTAATTCAGTTGTGTTTGACAAACTTACATACTGGCATCTGTAAGTCTGGTTAGAGAACCACGTTGACATCTGTACATGGCAGGATATATCAATGTGAATTATAGCGCCAGGCCCTATCATGTATGCTGCAGAATGTTCACTTAAATATTCTCAAATCATGAAATAACATTCGTGGATGTGTCTTAATTTTTTTTCTACGAATAAAATATGTTCATTCATTCTACGAGTATATTATTGATAATTATTTCAGAAGTCAATTATATCAAGATCGGACATTAATCGTGAATGTCACAAGCATCTTGCCACTAGTTTTGCCTAGTTTTAATGTCTTCAAGCTGCAAAGCATCACACTACTAATCTCTGAATAGACCTCTATATCATGTACATTTATTACAATCATATATTTATTTATGGCCTTCATGTTGTATTGAAATATATTTGTTGTTTCTTAGTCATTAAATTTATTTTAAAACCAATCAAAATTGTGTTTCATTGCAATTCAAGAAAAATCATGTCGGTTTACTATCCTTTGTCAATCTTGTCATGTACAGATGAAAGATTCCCTCTGCGATGCAAGGCAACAAATCACTCGTCCTTCATCAGTCAGTACTAGCCCTGGCTTCTTTGCTTTACAGTAACAGTTGTTGAGGCTCATCCACGTTGATGTCACTGTTGTAATGCGAAATATTTTCCTTTTTTTTAAACCGCGGTTTAGATTTGCTTTCAAGATGCTTTCACTTATCTCAAAGCTTCTCAGTTTATGGTAGGAAGAAACCTGCAACATCCATAGTGCTAAATGTTGCAGTAAACCTGCTATGTACTGACCGACCAAGGAGGACAACTGTATTGCCACGGTATCTTATGCATCCTATCATGATTATATCAAAAAGGTAACTTTTGCGAATATTGATGCCAGGTTCCTGGGACGGGATTTGAACCTGGGGCCTTGATTCTTAAGTCCAATGTTTCAACCTTGCCCTACCACCAGTCCCGGAAAATAATCATCAACACTAAATGTGGTGCGACAAGACTTCCTCCAAACCACGAGTACATACAAAACATGCTTAAATTGTCTCCCCCTGTGTTTGCGAAGTTGTAGCCACATAGGTTCACCATTCCAGGCGAATATAGAGGAGTAATACTATTTAACATAACATATTTTTTTTCCCTGGAAATATATATTACTAACATTCCACAAATTAACAGTAATTGGAAAGATCCAACAACAATGAATTAATTATTCAACAGATTCTCTAGAAATTGAGGTGCATGCATGCAATAAAAAATAATGCAACAAAATAAATTGTTTATGGAAGTTTATTTTTGCTATCGTTTGTATAAAAGTATAATTGATACAAACCAGGAATGTACAATTTGTGCTATACTAGTATAGCAAGTCTAACTATCGTCTCGCAAAGCACAACTTCTCGCACATCTACATTGAACTCATGGTGACCACATTGATGCTGGAGATGATCTGAAGAGCAGTGATTTTGATTCTTCCAACAGGAAGGTCTTGGACAGAAAATACAGTACATCACTATTTTATGAATTTGCCTAGAAAGGATAGAACAAAGCAAATATTCCATGCCAATAAATACAATAGTAGTTCATATCAAGTGATTCTTGTAGAAATAATACACATAGGGGGGAAAGAAAATGAAAATAAAAATAAAACAAATAATGATTTAATAATGTTCAAATGCTTCAATATTTGGTAACAGGACTATTCAAGATCGTTTCATAATAATTTGTGTTAAATAATTTGGTATGTTAATATAATTATCTTGGAGGTAACCAAAACACTGGAAAACAAAGTTTGAGATTTGACAACAGATGAACAATCTTTGAACAAACACAAATATATTAATGCATACCGGTAAATAAAATAACTAGAAACACAACTTCATGTAAGTTTTGAATATATTTCCTTGAATATAAGGATAATACTGATACATGGAAAGCAAAATATGTAAAGATGCTATTATTTTTCCTTGAAAATGCTAATAATAAATACTGAAGATAACATAATACTTTGAATATCTATTTTCTTTTTGACCGAAGGGTCAATAACTCGCAGTACAGCACCATGTGTAAGTTTCAAACAGGATACTATTTCCCTACTACAAATTAACACCAACTAAACATGGGGAGTCTGATGACACAGTATACATATTGTGGAGCATTACTAAACCAGTAAATAAGTTACATAGGAAAATCAAAGATGAGGATAACGCTTCCTCCATAAGAAGTCATTCCAAAACAAAATTCACGGCGAAAAAAATTATATACTGTATGTAATTTGATTTAATGTTAACCGAGTTGGGAGTGGTTCTCATCTCGGAGACCCTCAGAATGGCAATGTAACTGACAGGTCTATAGAATGAGATTATTGATTAAACTACAACTGAGGAAGACAAATGGTTTACCATCCAGCATTGATCATGGTTGATTTAGTCTTGTATAAATATGACCACACCCACCACAGATTACAACAGAATGGTGATTTTTTTTCACAATTCTCTAAAACATATTAATGCACCTGAATGTACGTTGGGGATATATTACTAATTTGCATAAATTGAATATGGCTGCCTACAATCACTTTTTTTTGGCCAAATATCAAGCATTGTGCAAGCAGATTTAGTTATTTGAAAGTAAGATGTATTTCTTGAGCATAGCGAACATTTAGAAAATATAAAATCTTTACATCTTTCCATAAATCCAATATTCTAAATCTGTGAAGAAAAATATCTGTTGTTCTTTGTGGTGATTATAGGTGCCCACATTTTGTATATTGACTAGACTAATTGTCTAGAACACAACCAAGTATCAGTTGACTTCACTAGAACTTGTATTGAACTTTGACAGGTATCTTCGCATGCTAAAGTCTAGAAGAGCTTCACTATGGTAAAAACTAAAGCATTAACCATTCTTTGGGAATATATTAGCACTGAACTCCATGCAAAATGGATATAAAAATCACAGCAAATTTATCATGAACTAAACAAACATTCAACTAATAAAACAAAGGGAGAATAAAACATCAATAATTAAATTATGCTATTATGACAGAAGATTATCAAATTTGATTTTTCTCATAAGTCATTGTACAACAATATAAACCATAAATTTCACAGATCTGATAATATAATAACGATGAATATATAGGAAATTATTTAAACATATTTGAATACATTGTGGAGGGCCCAATGAGAGATTCTAGGTTATCAATGGGCCCAAGAGATGGGCCATTGTTAATATCAAAATATCATGGATGGGTCTACTGATTCTGGGAAACACATTTACACTCTTTGTGGCTTTAATGAATCATCATAAACTCTTTAAAAAGTAAACATTAGGCACTTTAATTATTGAAGAATTGTCAAATATATTAATATTCATTGTAATAACAGACTCCCTCTTGTAATTTTAATTACAGATTCCCTGTTTCAATTTGTAAGTGCTCCCTCGATGCACCGCAGATTCGGATACAACACAGGGTTTTAAAAAATATTTTAAAATAAAAAATAAAAACTTTTATTTGTCTCCAATTATATTTGTTGATATAATATAACGCGGGTATTATAACGCGGGTGGCATGTCATGGACCCCAATTTCAGCGTTATATCGAGGGAGCACTGAACTCCCTGGCTATGGTAAAGCCATAATCACAGATTTCTCCAGGACTAACTGGTATTGCTGGTTTACTCCCAAGATCTTCATATCGCACATTTGTTGAATCCAAAATATTTATTAATACCCAAAACATGGACACATATTTTAGATGGTAACAGTGTGAACAATCATGTTATAAGCATAAAAACACTGTAGAACAATGTGGTAATGAAATCTGAATTGTGTATTGATCAAAAGGCTCTCCTTTCTTCTATTCTCAAACTTTAAGGATTAATATCGTCTTTGCATATGACCACATTAATTATCCAATCCGACTCAATGATACTTTTAATACACTAGTAATGCAAAATTAGTTGAAGTAAAAGAAAAGGAATTTGCCATTTTATGCATACAGTCATTTACCGTTCATCGCAAATGGGTGAAAGATTCCCGCAGCGACGTTAAACTCCATATTCACTCACTCACCGACTAGTGCAAGATAACCAGTCAGGTGACATGACCATTACGTTATCTATTAGATCTACCTGGGTAATCCTCACCAATATTGATACATTTTTTTGTTCTATTTTTATTTTCTTTATAATATTTAAAGGATGTAAATCCATATGCAAAGATGATATTTTACCTTAATATGACATGATTGCAAAAAGTCTACTATACATGAAGGATATACCATAAATACGATTGTTTATTTTCCATACAACACCACTCATATCACAAAACTACAACAGATAAATGTACCATATCACGCAGTGAAATTATATATATATTATATATATTAAATATTATATCTGCTAAACATACAATAGCTCACACCATGCGCAATATACAACATATTCATAATATTGTATCACCAATAATACATCAGATATTATGCGTTACGTATCGTTGCACCGTAATAATCATGCATAAACACTTCAATTAAAAGAGCGAATCACAGGCGAGTACTAGGAAATATGTCAAATACACATTAACATATATATTAATATATATGTGTTCTATTTTTAATAGATACAGTATCTTCATTTTGAAATCCTAATTTTTCAGTATTAAAATATGGCAATAGAGCTTTAAATAATTAAAACATTGATTAATTAGTTAATTAATTAGAGCATAACAGACAGTTCAGCTAGTAAGACTCAGCAGTGCTTCCATGCAGGCAGTGTAGCAAAATAAATACTGATCCTGAAAAACAACAATAGAAACCATTTAATTCCAAGAAATACTTACGGATTGACTGGAATATCTTTTGCGTTCATCGAGGTATGAACGTAAAAACCTATGTGCAAACTGTATGAATCCGCAGTTTTTACGTTCATACCTCGATTAACGCAAAAAATATTCCAGTCAATCCTTATAAATAAATAATATAAAAAATTGGTAGGGAATTATTTGATTCAATAGTGTGATATAATGTATCAATAATTTTAGTCTACATTTTAGAAGCGGCGCATTGATATCACAATGCCACCTAAGAAAATTTCGTTCATCATAGTATGAACGCAATGTTTTTGGGTCACGTGGACCAATCAGATTGCTGGATTCACTGGATATTTATTTATTATATAATGTAGGCAAAATAGATATATATTAAACTGTTTCAAACATTTACATTTTGTTATTTATGTTTTTTGCAAGGCATCGTTGAATGTCAACCTTACAGCACAAATGTATGTATATTATTTATTTATTAACAGCGCTTGCTAAGTTATTGCAGATTTTGTTTTTTACATTTGAACTCACCTTGGTTTGTATCATCCCATATCGCTGTCTACGAAGTTCACAAACAATTTCAAATATATCATACTGAAACAGAGAAGTAAACATATGGTTATAATTACCATGGGCTAAAAATAACAGAAATTACACGTGGAACAATTTCTGGTGTTATTGTGTCACTATCTTGGGAGTAGGGAGATGTTTTAGAGATTAATTTATTAATACCACAGCTCAACAGCTTATAGCAGGAAGTACATTAACTGAGTGAATGAGTGAGTTATTATTTTACGCTGCAGTGTGAATATTTTACCAATGTGTGACGAGGAAAGCTTAGTGTTGCTGAGAAACTGGGAGCACCTGCTTAATGTTGAGAGAGGTAGACACTAGGGCTGCTCAATTTATCAGAAAGCGGCTAGCCACTTTTAAAGATGCGCGCACATGTCACAATACGTGCAAATATAGCAACCTCGCTCACTCTCCAGCCGAGACGTGCTGCAGACCAGAAACTGACATGCTGGCTAGAAATGTGCTAGGTAGCTTGTCAAAGCAATCTAGCTGCCAGAAGTACCATACCTTGCCAGCTAGGACAAAGGAAACGTTACTAGTGCAAGCCTTACCTTCAAGTTTTGTTCAATATGAGCAAGTGTTGAGTCGATGGCTAGGAGGGAGCCAGTGCGTCCAATGCCAGCACTGCAGTGGAGGATTATAGGACCGCTTCGGTGAACTAGGTGCATCAGCCGTATGTACTGGAAGATAAGGCAGCGATTATATGTCTACTTCTTGTGGCGATCATACATGAATACAATACTTTGAATGCCTTCATGCATATCGCTTTTCCTACACAGCAGCCGTAGTGAAAAGTATTAATAAGTATTGCTACGCGCGCTGGCTGAACGGCTTCTGTAGCAATACATAGCAATACATATCGATATGTATTCTAGCTTGAACACACCCCAGGGCCCCATTGGTTGGAATAGTTGTGCAGCCAGAATTTCCGATCATGTTCAATGGAGTTTGAAATGCTGCGTGACTTGGCTACTTTAACACTGGTTTAACAAATTCGATTTCCATAAACCATTTCCCGGCAAACGGTTTCAAACCGGCTTCAATGTGAGTACAGCAATATCTTAATCAGCATTGTAGTATCAGATCAAAGTTGAGGTCAATGCTGAGGTCACAGGAAGGTGTTCTACCTGGACGTCACAGACTCACCTGGAGGAGAGGCAAGGCGGACTCACCTGGAGGAGAGGCAAGGCGGACTCACCTGGAGGAGAGGCAAGGCGGACTCCGGCACCCCGTGGTCAGGCCAGGTGGTGAAGTTCAGGTGGACAACTTTCAGCATCGTCTTTGATTCTTCTTCTCGGAGGACAAAGTGGCGGATGTGGAGGTTCTCCAACAGTTCGGTGGACAGCAGGCTGACCGTCAAGCTGCAACAGTCAGGGCGTGGCTTTACACACTGGGCTGAATTAGTCTGAATTAGTGCCCTAACAGAGGTATGTGGACCTTGGCCCCATAACAGCAGTCTTAATGGAGGTGGTCCTTTAGGCTTAGAATTGGTCTCCTAATTACAGCCCTTAATGATGGTCCTTAGTATTGTCCCAATAATAACAGATGACCTTAACAATGGTCTCTGTGGTCCTTGACATTGGTCTCACCTTCATAAAAGTTGTCCCCTAACAGTGGTATAACAGTGGTGCCCAATAGTGGATCCTAACAAATAGTTTGCATGAGTTTGGAAAAAGATCTAATACAATCATATAAATGAAATTTTGGTTATTTCCTATTTTCATTGCATATACTTGTTCAATCATTACAGTAATAATTGGGAAAGTTACTAAATACAACAAAAAACTATCATCGGTGTGCAAACAGTTGGCACACGCCACTCAGGCTCTGGGTACCTGTTGGACACGTGGAGTGGCCGACACTCGTCGTCCGGCCAGTAGCGATGACACTTGTTGCGCTGCGCCTCCACGTCCAGTGTCAGCATCCCAATGACGTCCGCCCGCTGCTGCCAGACCATGTTCCAGAAGTCCTCCGTGGTGTCCTCCAGCGGTCCCTGGCAGGCGATGTATCTCAGGCTGTCCTCCCCGATCTGCAGCTCCACATGGCTGGCATTGATGTAATCTTCTGGTCCGGAGAGCAGCACTCGATTGGCATCATCTGCGAGCAGACACAAACTGATTTGTTGAACACCAACATTGAGGTTATAATAATAATAATAATGTGCGTATATTGACATTGCATCAAATCCATGCTGGAAAGCTTGGTCATAGGGTATATGTGACCCCGCACAGCAAATTCAGTCGCTTGACGCAATCCACTAATTGGCGTAATTGGATCACAAAGCCGAGATCTG